>JAGKTI010002255.1:29669-69464 GCA_018397915.1 Birgus latro | reverse complement strand
TTATTATTATTATTATTATTATTATTATTATTATTATTATTATTATTATTATTATTATTATTATTGATGCATGTGTTGAAACACTGTTCAAGATTATGTGTAGTCCATCCATCCATCATCCAATCCTGTGTTTCCCCTTGAGGAGTGTAGGAGCCTGGGTCTAGGCAAGTTGGTCGTGACATTTAAGATGAGAGTGACCAGCCTCCCTTATCCCTGGGTAGCATTATGTGCGCAGTAAACCCCAATCATCCCTTGAATATAAACCTGCACTGGCTCAATCCGATTGGAGCGCCCTAAATACCCACCAAACCACCAGACGCCATAATTTGGTTATGTGGTTACCACCCAGCTTAGTAAATGGTTTCCAGGGGTACAGGAAACCATTTGGTTTGTCACTCAGTGTAGAATTACCCACAGGCAGAAGGAAAAGGAAAGAATGAAGGAAAGAAAGACAGAAGAGGGAGTGTAAAGTCACCCTTAGGCAGAAGGAAGAGGAAAGAAAGGCAGAAGAGGAAGGAAGAAAGAGAGGAAAGGGCAGACACCCAAAGCAGCACTACATGAGTGAGTGGATGGTGAGCGCCCCCACCTACCACAAATTATGTTGTACTTTTTTCTTAATCTTCAGGAATTAGTCATAATAGCACTGTGCTGTTTGCACGTTGCTATAGTGTTAGCTTTACCTGCTCATGTGAGTCAGTACAGTACTTGTATATTATATCCATCATCATCATCATCATCATCTAATCCTGTGCTGCCCCATGAGAAGCATAGGGGCCCGGGGCTAGGCAAGTTGGTCCTGACTGTGACCAGCCCCACTCATCCCTGAGTGGCATTACATAAGCAATAAACCTCAACCATATCTTGGATATAAACCTGCACAGGCTCGATCAGATTGGAGCTCCTTAATTACCCACTAAACCACCAGGTGCCTTAATTTGGTTATATGGTTACCACCTGGTGTAGTAAATGGTAACCTGATGTACAGGAAACCATTTGGCTTGTTAGTGTAGAGTCACACATAGGGGTGAAAAGAATGAAGGAAAAAAGACAGAAGAGGGAGTGTAGAGTCATCCGTAGGTGTAAGAAAGATGAAAGAATGAAGGAAAGAAAGACAGAAGAGGATGGGAAGATAGGAAAGGACAGTCATCCAAGAGCAGCAGCATATCGAGTGAGTGGATGGTGAGCGCCCCCAATATTATTATTTTTATTATTGTTATTATTACAGTAATCTTCCCACTATCCGTTGTAATAGAGCCAAAGGCATGATCGGAAAGTGGTCTTGTCCGGATAGTGCCATGAAGCTCCAGCACAAGTCATTCCTGACCCTAACCTAACCTAACCTAAATTAGAAAACCACCTCCCTACTGGACATGCATAGCTAGCACTTAGTTAAGACCCCATTCACATAAATAATGGACACAAAGCATGAATTAATTGAATTTTAACCAAAAAATGATGATTTTGAGGAGAGTAAGGCAGAGGTGTTCACAATTTGACAGTATAGTGTAAGTATCAGACATGGCAATCACTAAGAAAATCACCCTTTCTCACATCTTATGCACTAAAATATGGGATACAAAGCATGGAATAAATAAATTGTTACCAGAAAATTATGATTTAGAGGTGAGTAGGGCAAAAATGTTCACCAGTTGACTAGATAGTGAATGTATGTAAGAGACATGGTAATCACTGAGAAAATCACCTCTTTCACAGCCTGTGCACTCAAATATGGGACACAAAGCCTGAAGTAAATAAAATGTAACCAGAAAAATTATGATTTAGAGGTGAGTAGGGGAAAAATGTTCACCAGTTGACTAGATAGTGAATGTATGTAAGAGACACGGTAATCACTGAGAAAATCACCTCTTTCACAGCCTGTACACTCAAATATGGGACACAAAGCATGAAGTAAATACAATATAACCAAAGAATGATGATTTAGAAGTGGTTATGGAAAATATTTGGCTGCTGATAGTGTACTTACATGTCCGTGGTGGCTGTTTATCCCACCTCTAAAGCTCTGACAGTGGTGAAAATGCTCTTGAAGCATGTACAGTAATCCAGTGTTGAACTGCACTTAATCCTTAGCACTGTGAATTATGAATGTTTAAACAAAAACTCACGGCAGTTCAGAGACAACTGTCGAAGTGGTGGAAGGAGGAGACAGTGGGAATGTGAATGTAAACAAGACCGTTCAGCGCCGCGCTCCAAATTCAAACTTACGGGTAGGAAAATATCGGATTTTTTTTTTGGGGGGGGGGGCAAACATCAGCCTACGATGTCTGAAAAGTGGTGTAACTGGATAATGGTCGTCCAGAAAGTAGAGAGATTACTGTATTATTATTTTAATGTCGTATAATTATCACTTTTTCAGCATATACCACCACTAAGACCTTACATCGAGGGTTGGATGTTGAGAGTGATGTTGAAGACAGCTCAGAATCATCAGTCCCTCTCCGTGCCACGCCACTTATAGCACGTAGTGGCACACCCCTCGGCAGAGCTGCAACGCCATTAGGCCGAGCAGCAACACCTCTTGGCCGAGCAGCAACACCTCTTGGCCGAGCAGCAACACCTCTAGGACGGGCCACCACACCATCCAACTCAACTGTACAGTCCTTATCGCTAGACACTGCAAGAGGAGGCTACACTCTGGCAAAGGGAGCCATTGCAGAGGATGTTGAGGAGGTGGAAGATGATACACCAAAGAGTAAGTTAAGTTGTATACAAGTCCATCAGTATATTTTTTGTTCCTTTCAAGTTTACCCACTACCCACTGACAGCCAGTGTTATGTCAGAGCATAATCATACCATATATGGTAATGTAGAAAAAGAAATTTGAACTATACATCAGTAAAAGAGATGGAAGAGAAAGAGGAGTGACTAAAAGAGTCAGAAAAGCATGCAAGGAAAAATAAACCTAGAGAAAATTTTCCTTGGCAGTTCTTTGTTGAGAGGTTTCCAGGTTTCAGGACAGTATCAAAGATGATGATGATGATCTTTCTTTACTTTTAGCTTCATTTTCATGCAAGCATGAGATAAAGAGATCCAGAGTATGGCTGTGTGATCTCTGCATTGTAAATCCAATATTAAGTGTTGATATTATTTGTCATTGCTCTCAGACCGCATCGTGGCGTGGTCCAGACGCACGTGGCAGCGAGTGACTTGGATCAGTACGGTTATTACCACCTCAGTTGTTATGATGGTTGCCCGTGCTGTCACCTCTCAACGCCATGATTCTGCTAATGCTGCACAAGCAGATGGAGCATATGGAGAGACCGGGAAGAAAACAAGATCATCCTCCTTTATGTCCACAATCACCCTCACCACCAGGAGAGTCACCACCTCCACCTCAGAGTTCATGGCCAGCACCAAGGAACGTCTAAGGAAAAACCCACTGTTACTCTGGATACCACTTCTCTTTTTACTCCTCCTACTGGGCCTTGTTGGTGAGTAGATTAAATGTGGGAGTTATGGATCTTGATGCTCTTGTGTGGAAGTACATTGGTTTCCATAAAACCACTTTTGGTTGATGTGATATAGATTTATCTACCCATCCATTCATCCACCATTAGAACTCAGTTTGCCATGTTGATTATGTGGTAGGTGGGGGCACTCGCCATCCACTCACTTAATGTAATTCTGCTTTGGGTGTCTGCCGTTTCCTCTCCATCCTTCTATCCTTCCATCCTCATCTGTCCTTTCCTTCATTCTTTCCTCATCCTGCTGCCTGTGGGTGACTTTACACTCCCTTCTCTGTCTTTCTTTCCTTCATTCTTTCCTCTTCCTTCTTCCTATGGGTGACTCTACACTGAGTGACAAGCTGAATGGTTTCCTGTACACCAGGAAACCATGTACTATGCTGGATGGTAACCATATAACCAAATTTTGATGCCTGGTGATTTAGTGGGTAATTACGGCACTTCAGTCGGATTGAGCTGGTAAAAGTTTGTATCCAAGGGGTGGTTGGGGTATTGCTCACGTAATGCTACTCAGGGATGAGTGAGGCTGGTCACTCTCATCTTAAATGTCAGGACCAGCTTGCCTAGCCCTGGGCTCCTACGTTCCTCATGGGCAATGTAGGATTGAATGATGAATGATGTGGGGTTGGAAGGATCCTCTACTGAAGCAATGAATTGTGCTTCTTTCATGATCATGTGGTCTTTAATTGGGAGTCAGTTGTCTTTGTGCAGTATATCCTATTATTATTCTTAACTCTTTAATTGCCAAGAGGTAATATATTAGTTACCATCTAGGCAGGCCCCGGGACCATTTTTTAAAAATTTTGATAATTCATTTTTTTTTTTCCATTTAGAACTAGATAAGATTCTGGCGCACTGACAGCGAGGATTTTAGCCTCGTAATCCCATCCTGAGGTTCATTACGGTTCATCTAAAGTTTCATTAAATGACAGCATCTTGTCAGTAAAATCAGAACAAAACAGCGGTATAATTACTAACGATGGTATATTGTTATTTTCTCTACATAAACACCTTATGTGTTGGTAAAATCATTGTAAATAAATATAATAATGTATTATGAACTAAGTCAGTGCACAGTACAGTATGTCTAATATTCTATATACTGCATGTATATTTTTATTTTTATGTTTATTTTGTTTATGGAAGCATATAGTTGTATAGTTTGGATAATACTGTATACTATGTGTGGGAATAGAAGTGTGTGTTTCTTCTTTCTGGGTCATTTTGATGTAAAAGATATATCTGGATGTGGCTGAAGTGTGTGATGTACAGGTTGAATGCTTGTCTTGCCTTGGGGGCATGATTTACTGACAGCCTGAGTGCTTAGGATAGTTGAGAGGGTTTGTATGAACATTCCAGAGCCCTCCCCCTCCCCCCTCCACACATTACGTGAGCAATGAAACCCAACCACCCCTTGGATATAAACCTTCACCAGCTCAATCCGATTGGAGTGCCGTAATTACCCACTAAACCACCAGGTGCCATTATTTGGTTATATGGTTACTACCCAGCATAGTAAATGGTTTCCTGGTGTAAAGGAAACCATCTGGCTTGTCACTCAGTGTAAAGTCACCTGTAGGCAGAAGGACAAGGAAACAATGAAGGAAAGAAAGACAGAAGAGGATTGAAGGAAAGAAGGATGGAGGAGAGGAAAGGGCAGACACCCGAGAGCAGCACTACATCAAGTGAGTGGATGCATGTAAAAAATTGCTGTGGCACGTGACTTTAGCTGAAGCGCTGTGCAAAGTCGTGCAGAGATATTATACTACTACTGCTCATAGTAAAGTTACTGTTCATCAGAGAGAGCTCAGTTTGGTCTCTTCTTGAAGCTTAGTAATTGTAGTTTATCATAGTATGTTCAGAAAGCATATTTGCAAAATAAAAAGCAAAAAGACAAGTAGCATTTAGCCAACATGCAAAAATTTTACATTTACAAAAAAATTCTGCCAAAAAAAAAAAAATCAGAATGAAATAATATTTTTTGCTCCATGATGTAGCTGAATAAATTTCCAGTGATACACAATTTATTGTATTTGGAGCAATACTAATGCAGAAAAATGAAAATGAACAGGAAGAAAGATTTATAGTTTTCCATGCTCCCACAGCAATGTCTTACCTGAGACCTGTATAGCAAGTATATTTGTCGTTATGATAACCTCAATAGGAGATGCCGCAGGAAGGCCAAAACAAGGTACAGATACTATATACTGCCAGAATTTTTAATTTCTGATTGTATTTTGCGTATGTTGCATAATGCTCACTTGCGGGTGTTTTTTCATAAAAATATTATGTACAAATATTTCTCATTCATTTAAGGTGTGTTTGGTGCCTAATAATGATGTCACAAAATACTTTGTGATGTTGTTCGCATGTTTCGTGGTGTTGTTTATATACGTCAAGGGTTAAAGAGATATCAGTTTTACACATACGTATGAATATTGCTTGATTTATACTTTAATTCAAATACTCTCAGTGGTCACCAGCAAAAGTATTAAAAAAAAAAAAAAAGTTTCACCTGATAGTTGCTGCCTGTGGTATGAGTGGCTTTCCATCCCACTTCCCTCCTAAGTCCTGCACCTCTCTTCTCACACTTTTCTTCTTACTGGATCTGTCTTGGCAGATGGGAACCTGGCCCAGCTTCTGACATATCTTGCGTCCTTCTTTCTTCTTGTGGTCTTTCTTGAATCCGACTTGCAGTCAGCCTCGGCACCTTTAAAGCATGTCATATTGAATGTGAATGTTTACAAGTCTGTTGACAAACGCTCGTACGCCAGGCACCATGCAGGTCTGGAGCTGAGACCATTTTCTCCATCTTTGTACAGCAGATAAATATGTTAATTTAACATGACAGCAATATCCATGACTTTAAAATGGTGTTAGTTCATTTAAAGATGAATATTAATATAGCTACTCAGTCATGCTGATCGCTATTTACCTTATACATAACAGATTCTAGCAGTGGTTATAATGGTTGGTATTGGTGAAATATACACAGTTTTACGCATATAATCTGTAAATAATAATACTTAAGACATATATTAACTATTATTTGCTTCTCAGTCAGTGAAACATTTCAGCATATATGAGTTGAGAGATAAATCATTGATTCTTTGCCAAGTTAGTTCCTTTGCCACCCGTGATCTTCTGTCTGTAGGAACCGCAGTGTCTGACGAAAATCTTATTTTTTTCTTTTAATACCTTTGCTGGTGACCACTGGGGGTATTTGAATAAAAGTATAAATAAAGAAATATCCGTACATATGTGTAATAACCGATAAATCTTCATTCTTTGACGTATATAACCAATACCACAAAATTATGAACATCACAAAGTATTTTGTAACCTCATTATTAGGCACCTTAAATGAATGATAAAAATGTGTACATTTTATTTTCATGAAAAAACACCCGTATGTAAGAATTATGCATTGTACGCAAATAAAATCATCAATTAAAAATTCTGGCGGTATCTAGTAACCACTCCTTACTGCGAACGCTCCTATTAGGGCTCATTCTGAAGCTGAATAGTTGTGCTATATCGCAGCATATTTCAAACATGAAAAATAATGGGTCACACTCATCAGTAAATCCAGATCATCCAATGATGGCCCAAGCCATCATCGGAACATCTGAGCCTTAGTAGCCGATGCCGGTCAGAGCCATTATCGGTACATGAAAGGGTTAAGTTGGGGCCAAGCTTGGGGTCTGATGATATTTGTCGCCTGGGTGAATTGTTTGCAGAATATTTTCTGCTATTCTTTCAGTTGTCTGAAAGTTGTGCCTGTGACTATTTTCAAGACATCTGGTTTATGAGGTACCTTTCTGTTTGAGTGTTGAGATAAGTCACGTGGAATAAGTCCAAGATTTTTTGTCTCTTTCCGTTGGGAGTGACTGACTAAAGCAGTTGACCTGAGGGCCTGTTTGAAATTTGTGTGTGTCTATAATGAAAAGAGTGGCATTTGAGTTTGTTGATGAAGTAGTCATTCTGTTTTATTCAAACCAGTGTTCTAATAAGTGTACAGTAGATATTTTTGGAGACTTTAGTGTATGGGTAAATTTAACATTTATGTGTTTGCATGCTTCACCTTCCACGCTCATACTAGTGTCTCCTATGTGATAGTGTTCTGCTGAGTAGAGAGGCCATTAGGGGTGGATAAGTATGGTGATGATTGAAAAAAGAATTTGTGAGGAAAAGAAATAAGAAAGTATGTTTGAATCAAGTGACCTCACCCCTTTCAGCACAGTAACATTTTTGTTAGTTTATTCTTCATAGCTCCAGATGCCATTTTTTCCTTAGGAGAGACTTTTCTAACTGCATGATTTATCTATGGTCTTCTTCATCCCTTTCACTGCTAGAACATTTTCCTAGCTTATATGACATCGGTAGTAGCAAGAATGACATCTGATATATTCTGAGTGAAGTGGTTACCCTGTTGATTCCTTCATCAAGGATGTGTCATTGTTATTTTATTCAGCTTAAAAAAGATATGGGGCAACATAGGATTGGATGATGGATGGATAAAAAGATATCTGTTAGTAGTTGTTTCTATTATATCATTGTCATCTGCATCATCACCCCAGGCTCATCTGAATATGAATCCATTGAACTGCAGGCTGAAGCTGCCCTTCTCTTGCAGTCCTCCATCATCTTATTGGGAGACATGGAAGGAGCTGTGAAACATCTGTATAACATGACTGTATTTTAACTGTACATTTCAAAAAGTTCACCATGAACTGGATGAAATAATTTTGTGATTGTAAACATATTGCGAGAAAAGGACTTCATTGGATTGAAAAGGTTATTCATATAGAATTATGTTTTACATCATTGATTAGATGATGAATGAATGAACTTACCATTTCTAAACGGTTTTCTCTACTTTTGAAGATACTTCTCGAAATGAAGGGTTTGTAAAGTCACCATTAACTTTACAGTGGCAGCATTTTATTATTTTCAACAATATTCAGACACTTTTATTCAACTTAAGGGGCACTGTATTTAGCATTGCTGACCAGTTTACTATGTGCAGTTGTTCGTCTATATTCATGGACACTCTGTGGTTTTGACATTTCACATTAATAAATTATCTCAAAATATACTTTAAGGTTAGATTCTAATGATTATTTTTAGCACTGCACAGGGGTCTTAGGCAATTACATATTAAATTATGAATGCAGGAGCCTTTTTTGGAGGGGTAGAGGGCACCAATTATTCTCATAATTTTGCAATTCACTTTTTTTTTTTTTTAATGAATATTCATCATGAATATGGAGGGCCATTTATTCTGTACCAGGTGTGACCTGATTTTTTTTTTTTTTTTAATGAATAATCATCATGAATATGGAGGGCCATTTATTCTGTACCAGGTGTGACCTGAACCTGAAAAATATTAACAGATTAAATGTAGGAATGATTGAATGTAGAAGTCAGGTGACCTTAGATTATGCAGCTTAGAATTGTGACATGTGAAAACTGTACACATAAGTAAAATTGTAAGAGTGGAGATCACATACAGGGTACAGGTAAGGTACAGTATATCTGATGGTAAGTGGAAGTAGGACCTTTACATACTAGAATTTGTGGAAGATGGGACACTCACCATCCGCTCACTCGATGTAATGCTGCTTTGGGTGTCTGCCCTTTCCTCTCTTCTTTCCTTGCTTCCTCTTCTGTCTTTCCATGAGTCTTTCCTCTTTCTTCTGCCTGTGGGTGACTTTACACTTCCTCTTCCATCTTTCTTTCCTTCATTCTTTCCTCTTCCATCTGCTTATGGGTGACTCTGCACTGATAAGCCAGTGGTTTCCTGTACACCAGGAAACCATTTACTATGCTGGGTGGTAACCATATAACCAAATTATGGCATCTGGTGGTTTAATGAGTAATTACGGCGCTCAAATTGGATTGAGCCATTGCAGGTTTACATCCAAGGGATGGTTGGGGTTTATTACTCACTTATTGCCATTCAGGGATGAGTAAGGCTGGTCACTCTCATCTTCAATGTCAGGACCAACTTGCCTACCACCAGGCTCCTATGCTCCTCGTGGGGCAACATAGAATTGGATGATGGATGGATGGATGTATTGTCACCTATATTTTTGACTGGTACAGTTTTTTGTTTTAATAGCACACATTATCTTCTTTTATCTTGTGAAATGGTGTCCTGAATGGCATGATGCAGATTTGTTAGTACATTTACAGCATTTGTAGGATGTGTAGTGAGAGCTTATTGGCTTATAATGTGCAAATTGCTATTTTCAGATCACCACAAGCCACAGGCTGACCAAAATCAGACTGATGTCAGCCAGAGTGATTTTGAAGTTGACAGTACTAATATTTGACAAAGAAAATCAACAATAATTACACATAATTAACAATATATAGCTAATTAGTACACTGCAGTTTTATTCTTCCAGTATGAGCAGATTTTGTGACCGGGGACAGCCCTTGTGCTTGGTAGAGTGCATGATATTCCTGTAATAAATGTGACAGATGCCTCCAAGCATCCTCACACTCACTCCTGTCTGGTTATGCACCAATTTTTTCTAATGCATTAAATAAGACTGTAGACAAATACAGGCATACCCCGGTTTAACGATTCAGTTGGTTCAGTAAAAATCCGTCGCTAGGCAGGGAGTCGTATTTTAACGTGTAAAGTATAGGGATATGTTTTTGAGTCCAGAAAAAAAGTTTATAAAGCCAATCTAAATGGCCTAACAGCTGTAAAAGAAGCTAACCTGTCTCGCTTGTACCCAGTCAAGGTCATTGGAGAGTGCAATCTCCGACTGGTATGCAGACTCGATAGGGAAGAAGCAGCAGGATTATATACAACCCCACCATCAGATGGTCCCAAGACAATTAGATAAAACCACTGTTATGCATAATAATAATAATGTATGAATGACACAGAATCTTCCAAGGTGCGAATTGTGATGGAGAGGCGTTGATGTTTTGACGTGGAATTCTCTTGATGGGGAATGCAATTGATGACGTGATCAGGATAGCCTTTTCAATGGCCGCTGTTTATATTGTTTCTGGTACTGTTGTGGTTGCTGAGCTCCATTATTTTCTTCTCTCTTATTTTCCAATGTAAACACATGATTTAGTGATTGATGGTGTGATCTCTTTATGTCGTTTTTGTTACCGTTCTGGTTACTGAGCTTCTTTATTTTCTTCTCTTATATTTTCCAACATTTATTTAGAAATTCCTTTGTATTTTCAGAGCTTTTTTCCTTGAACAACCCAAATGTAAACTCATGATTTATTGATCAGTGATGTGATTGGGACAGCCTTTTCAACAGCCCCTCTTTATGTTGTTTTAGCTACTGTTCTGGTTGCTGAGCTCCTTTATTTTCTTCTTTCTTACTTTCCAACATTTATTTAGAAATTTCTTTGTACAATGAAACCTCGATATAACGGACTTCAGTAGACTGGAATTCGCTTTTATCGGACTCGAGGAGCTACCGGACTAAACTCCTATATATCGGAAAAAGTCCGATATAGCCAGAAAGCAGTCCGGACTGCCTGACAACTTCAGCTATGTTCACCACAATAAGACAAGTAAAAGACATGTTTTTCAGTGCACAGTACAGTATTATTATGCCATTTGATTAATGTAGTGAAGATATAACACAGTACAATACTGCAATGGTGGTGAAAACTACCGATGCAATCCAGACTAATGTCTGATATATCGGAAAAAGTCCGGATTAGCAGGGGTAAGTCCGGATGTTGCTTTTATCGGAAAATCGCGTATTTTGGACGGGCCTGAGCCCCAATTAGTCTGTTATAGTGAGGTCTTACTGTATTTTCAAAGTGTTTTTCCGTGAACAGCCCGAATGTAAACACATGATTTATCGATGTCACAGTCTTCATCAATGCGTGAAATATTTATTCTCTGAGGTTTTCATAATTACCTTATTATAATTTATTTAAAATTATTATTATGTATTCCATAATAAGTTAGATGACAGTTCAAAGGTCAAACATGAAATATCGTATGTTGAGTTGTCTAATTGTCCACACCGTTTTGTATCTTGTTTGATGGCCGAGAATCCGTACCCCAAGTGTCTGTTCACTCCACCTATGACTGAAATGCATCGTCTAAAAACAGTTTATAAATCAGCTTAAGCTCAAAATTTGACTCTAAAATATCATCAAAATCATAAAAAAAAAAAAAAAATCATAAAACCAGGAGCAGGCCTACAATAGGCGGGGTAGTGTGGTATTTCTACCCCTATCACTATTCCGGGGTATTGCATCTAGGGGTATTGTAAATCGGGGTTTGCCTGTACCTTATCAGTGGCATTTTGTAAATGCTGGAGCTTGCATGAAATACTTTATTATGTACCTCAGTTTCATTAAGTGACTAACATTTACATTAAGAAAATTAATTATTGTAATGTATGCAGTATTAGGATATGATATCCTATCTTTATTCTGTAGTACTATACTTATTAAACCTGTTGTTATAAGTTTAACAGATATGTGTAGTATTTCCATGATAACATGATGGTAATTGATAAATCATATACCTTGCTGAAGGCCTTTTTTTTTTTTTTTTTTTTTTTTAAGTATTTTGTAACGGTAATAATAATAATGTTCATTTATCTGGATGGCATGAAGACTTGGCAAACACCAGCAGTGTCATAGTGCAGTACTGTAAATATGATTGAGAGAAAAAGTTGTAAATGGAGTTTAGAACATTCATAGTCGTTTAATATTATCAAAAGAATGACAAGCTAATATCAGTTTTCTTTACTAACAGCTTACTGGTGGTTGTTGCAGTCTCGTGCCAAGACAGATGATGATACCGCTACTGACCTCACAGACGGACCCTCTTTCTTGTCTCTTGTCATGAATTCCACGTCCGAACTGACCCATTTGGTGATTAACGGCGTCTCCCAAGCCACCCACAGTGCTACGTTAGGCATGACATCGTGGCTCCTAACTGCCTGGAGCTCTGTGTTAGGCGTGGCATCCTGGCTCATAGCTGCCTTATTGTCCTGCCTCCACACAGCATGGGTCTTTATCAGCAGCATGTTCTCCTGGCTTGGGTCTATGGTACATGAGAGCTTGTCCTATCTCCTACACTTCCTCTATCTTACTTTAGACTTCCTACAGTATTTGGTCTTTGCAGTACTTGGTTTCTTCTCATCGTCTGTGTCCTATGTATATGGCCTCTTCCTGCCTATAGTAGCCAACACTACCAATGAAACTACCACAACAAAAGAAGTAGTATTTAACACTTGGGAGGTAACAGAAACAGTTCATGAAAAACAGTTTGAAACTTGGAACATCAGTGGTTGGGTATCAAATGCAGCCTCACTAAACTGGGCATCCGATATCTATACCAGCTTGTCTAAGGGAGCCAAGGCCACACAGAACTGGGCTTGGAGTGGGTGGATGTGGTTAGTACTGTCTGTGGCTGATGCTCTGACAACTGCTGCATCATTCCTTCTTTGGCTACTGGGCTCTTTGTGGTCTTTGGTCTGCAATTTGGTCTCTGGACTGTGGACTGTACTGGCTTACATTATAACGGGCACTGTTAGCTTCCTTACATCTGCTGCAACCACAGTGACATCCCTGGCAGTTGAAACATCATCTGCAGTAGCTCATTATTCCAAACTGGTGGGTAAACAACACTTGAGTATTGTATTCAATATAGACTGGCTTTTATTTTGAGATATTTAGAACACCTTGTACTGTAATGTTGTATATTTTGCTGTTTATAGTTAATATAGTAGTTATAGTCATGGGAAGCTGTTGAATGTAGGACTCTGTATTGATTTGCCTGTACTGTGGAATATTATGTGTATATATGAATACTTTTTATGAATATACATAGTAGCATTATACAACTTTCATTTGTGTTTTAATTCCAGATGTTCCTGTTGTTTTTCAAGCCCTCAGAAAATAGTGACAAAATATCCAGAACTGTGGTCACCCCACCATCACAAGAAACAGAATATCTCCATATGCAAAGTGCCTCTGTGGAGGAAGTGGTGAGGAGAGTGCTGAACAGTGTAGAATTGAAGACTCTCATTGCCAGTGTGGCTGCAGAGAGCTCCAGCAAAGGACAGCTGACCAAAGATGACATTGCAAATTTAGTTAGGTGGGTAGTGGTAGTAGTAGTTGTTGTTCCCTAGGCAGTCTGGCCGAACAGCCCCGAGTCCCTAAGTAAGCCATGGCCGAGACCGGGCTTTCCCACAGAGCTCTCAAGGAGTGTATGTTGTGTTGTTTGTGTAGGTGATTGTGTGCAATGCAGTCTTCCATAATGTGCTTAATAGTATAGGGTGTTGTGTTACATCCTGGACAGGCGTTAGTGACGGAGTCATCCAGCCTCTTCTGATAACTTACGAGGGCTGGATGATGCCCACATCTCAGCTTGGTCAGGTGGACCCTGTCCTCATGAGGGAGATAGGATTCAGAAGGATGGATATCAGGAGCCCATGCATGCAGCTGTGTGCTGTCTTTAAGTGACTGAATGGACTGGCTAGTAATTTGCGTATGGATGTGCTTCTGGAAGCTGGTTTGTGGCGGGTGAGGGGGGAGAGATGACAGTCTTTGTGTACGATATTGTGTGCTGGGTGTTGTTTTGATGTTCCTTGGTGTGTGTGAATGTGCTGCCATGTAGTGTAGTGGATGTTGTGGGTTGAGTTACATTATATGAGAGGAGCATGTGGAGTTTTATGGAATGGCAGTGAGGAAGTTCAGGAACATTGTGATGTTGATATGAATGTGCTAGAAGGTGTTAGAAGTAGTCTAAGATCATTTGGCCATGTTGAGAAAATAGAAAATGAGATACTGTATGTGAATGAGGGGAAGGGGGAGACCGAGTTTGAGGTGGAGAGGCATATGAATGAGGTTGTTGTGAATTGGAATGAGGTTAACCTGATGGAGGACAACAGGTTGACATGGAGGCAATTTTTACATGGGCACCACCTCTGAGAGTAAGGCATCTTTCTGTAGGTAGATAGGTGGACAAGTTTGCTTATGTGCAATTTTCTTGAAGTTACACTGGCTAGGAGCACCAAAAATGAATTCATTGTACCAGATTATCTTATTGTGGCTCAATTGCAAGTAATTGTTCCATGACAGTCCCTATTCCAGTATCTCAGCTCTAGCTCTACTTTAGTTTCATCTTTTTATTCCTTATTGCTACATACTGTACATCACTTATTTAGAGGAGACAGTATATAGAGAAGTGTTAAAAAAGTGTCTGGAGGTTATAAAAAAAAAGGGGGGGGGGAAAGAATCATGTATAAATGTGATTAAAATATGATGTTATTTTACAGTGCTGTGGATATGTTTTCAGTCTTTGATAATTGATTTAAAATTCTTCTTTCAATAACATTGTGTAAAATCAGCAGGTAGCAGCAAAAGTAAACAACAAAAAGACATTGTCTGTTAGAAGTAGTTAATTATTTTAGTGTTCAACTGAAGCTTTACTTAATACTTTGTCAGGTCTGTGGTAGAAGGTGAAATTGGAATTTTCAAGACAGAGGTGACAAATCTTCATGCTGATATGAAAGCAGAGACAAAACTGGCTAGTGAGGATGCCAACATGCACATTAAGTCCCTGAAGATGCAACAAGAGTACTTACTAAAGCAGCTGGACCAGGTGGGTGTCAGGGAAAGTACACTAAGTCTTCTATGGAAGGGATGTACAGGCAAACCCTGATTTACGATACCCCGGAATAGTGATGGGGGTCGAAATACCACCCTACCCCGCCTATTGTAGGCCTACCCCTGTTTTTTTTTTTTTTTTTAAATACCTACAGTAAACCCTTGATATAATGAACTAATTTGGAAGAGGGGTGGGTTGGTATATCCAAAAGTTCACTATATCCGATGGTCATTATTAACCGAGGGATTACCGACCCAAGGTCACTATATCCAAGGAGTCGTTCTGTCTTACTTTCGTAACCATAACTTAGTCTGTGAAGTTTCACATGGAGAATTAAATGGTTTATGTAATTAGCCAGTACATGTACAGTAAATACCATCCTGTATGAAGTTGTACATATAAATACAGTGCCTATAATGTAATGTAGTACTGTTACAGTACACTTACCATGCCAGGGAGCGAACTTCCACTGGATATAGCAACCGAAGGTCGCTGTATCCTGCAGAAGTTCGCTCTGGGAATGGTGGGTTGTTATATCCAAAGTTTGCTGTAAAAGAGTTTGTTATATCAAGGGTTTACTGTATTTTGATGATATGTTAACCCTTTCGTGCACGGTACCGCGATTTGCATTATATGTGGTATGGTGTGCCAAAGCACAGGACCTCAAATCGCGTGAAAATGCAAAAAAAAATAACCAAAAAATAAGTTTTTGGTCGATTTGTGTCAAATTTTGTAGCGTTCTAGCAGCCAAGTGTCTCTCCCGAGGTAAGACCTTGGCAACACTGCAATGACTCATATGTGCCTGTACGTAGTGATAGAATCTTAGTGCTCCACTAGCAGCCAGACAGCAGGGTCGTGCTGTGTTGTGTTGTCCCTTTAAATCTGCCATTTTCCCCCTCCCACCCGAGGCTGAAGGCATTATTGAAATATTGTGATTGTACAGTGTTTTTTTACTATACTGTGAAGTGATTGTGTCTATTGAACATATATATATTGTTTGTAAAGCATTGGGGCCCGTTGTCAGCCGTTAGGCCTAGAGGCAGAGTCTGGTTTGTTATAGCAGGGTTTCCACTCACCCTGCCCATAAAATGATGTATTTTACCCTTATAGTGAAGCCATTACTTATATCTGTGAAACATATAGTGCCTGGATTAGTGAAACAACTGACCTACCATAGCAGGCATTATGTTATGCCATAGAGGTAACATAGACATATGGATTAGTTGCTAAGGGAACAGGCGGTCTCTTACGCCATACAGTAGGGAATGGAATAACAGAAGAGGCTGGGATGGAATCATGTGATAGTGTTTTATATTGTATATGGTTCAGTGTGAAATATACCTATAAAATAGTGCAGCGAGTGTTCACCAAGAAATATTGCGTGCATTGACTGACAGCGGAAAGTTACGTAATGATCAGAGACAAGAAAATGCGCCACACAGCGACACATATATGACATTATATGCAGTACGTATGTCGTGCAACGAATGTTCGTCTAGGAATCTATTGTGTGCATCGCATGTGTTAGGCAAACGTGGTGCAAGGAACAGAGAATACGCCACACACACACATGCATACACACACACACACACACACTCACACTCACACTCACTCATGCACCCATGAACACGCACACAACTCACACATCTAACTCATCTTCAATTCCTTCAAGTTCCTGCCAGCAGCTCAACACCTCTGGAGCAAGTGAGTTATCCATATTTTGTTGATTTGTACATTGACCTGTTTCTACATTTCTTTATTTTTTTCACAAATAAGTATTGTTTTTTTACATATACACATATGAGTTGGAAGAAAGTTCAGCTCTAGTATCAGTACCTAGCAAAAAGACTAGTGGAAATGTCGAGTTACTGAGAGCACTATCAAAGAGCTTATGATATTTCATGTGTATAATTTGAGGAAATAATAATAATAATAATAATAATAATAAAACCTAACAGCGAAAATATGTAAGTATTCGTGAGACAGGGAAATTGAGCGTTTTTATCTCACTGCCGGGCGAGGAAGAGTGTTTTATCTTTGTCGTCCATTTACTCCAAAATTATTGAACTTATCGATTTCCTGTAAGAAACATGATAAAGATCAGTGAATTCTGCATATGTACAGGACATAACTATGTAATTTCTCTAATGAAAAATTGTAGTTACGTAGGCGGTTATTGTGTGTGCATGACGAAAGTGCACCGCGGCCGCGAGTACCCTGTAGTTTTTTGTGATTTACTTGGAAACTATGAGGCGTATCAAAACAAAAAGATATCAGGAGAAAGCTTATGAAATTATACATAAGATTATGTAATAAAAACAGAAGGTGTTCAAGAAAACTTGTGCAGTATACCTCCCTGAACAAAAATCAATTTTTTTACAAAAATGGCTTTTAGTTTTTGGCTGTTTTCTTGAAAACTACAAATCGCATCACAACCGGACATACCTCATTAGAAAGCCAATGAAATTCTCTATCAAAACTTATAATAACATTTTTCTTTATGATGGAAAACACTCGAACGACAATGTTGGGGATTGAGATCACCATTCCAAAATGTTCATTCACAGCGGCCTTGTGTACTTTTATTCGTATTTTTCTGGTTTTTCTTTTGGCTTATCAGCTAGAACAAACATCGGCGAATAAGATGATGTGAGTTTCAGGGCAACATTTTGAGGTTTGGGTGGCGAAAATGAGGCGAGAATACATGTAATTTGCGTACCGCGGGCTGCCAGCTGAGCGCGCAGGGGAGTAAAATTGTGAGCCGTGAAACTTAATAAAACTTACCGTGTGCGAAAGGGTTAAGTAAATTTTGTGTTTAGGTTGATTTATAAACTGTTTTGAGATTTAGTATACGGTAATGTGTTTTAGTCATAAATGGAGTGAACACTGTCATTTGGGGTACGGATTCTAGCCTATCAGACGAGGTACAAAACAGTATGGACAGCTTGGACTCAGCAAAGAATATTTCGTGTTTGACCATTGAACTGTCATCTAACCTGTCATGGAATACATAATGATAATAATAATTTTAAATAAATATTGATGATCATGAAAACCTTAGAGAATAATTATTTCGTGTATTGATGAAAACAACATCGATAAATCTTGTGTTTACATTCGGGCTGTTGAAGGAAAAATGCTTTGATAATACAAAAGGATATCTAAATAAATGTTGGAAAATAAGGGAGAAGAAAATAAACGAGCTCAGCAACCAGAGCAGTAGCTAAAACGACATTAAGAGGGGCCCTTGAACAGGCTATCCCAATCGCATCATCAATCAAAAACTTATGTGTTTACATATGGGTTGTTCAAGGGAACATACTTTGAAAATACAAAGGAATTTCTAAATAAATGTTGGAAAATAAGAGAGAAGAAAATAAAGGAGCACAGGAACCAGAACAGTAACAATAACAACATAAAGAGGGGTCGTTGAAAAGGCTGCCCTGATCACATCATCAGTCGCATTCCCTGTTGAGAGAATTCCTCGTCAAAACATCAACGATTCTGTCACACCAGTTTTTCTCCTTGGACGATTATGCGTCATTCATACATTATTATGCATAACAGAACTATCTATCTATTGCCAGACGCCTCAATCCCACACGGGGTGGCCACAAACAAATCGCCTCCATGTCGCTCTGTGCCCCGCCATTTCACTGCCATGCTCCCAGCTCACACCCCCCTCTCTCATAGGGCCTATACCTTTCCACTCCATCCCTCCATCTCATCCTCGGCCTCCTCCTCCCTCTCCCTCCCTCTACCTCACTCACAAACACTCTCCTCATCAGTCTTTCACTCTCCATCCTCTCCACATGTCCAAACCACCTTAACGTGTTTCTCCTAACACTTCCTATCACAATGTGTTTCTCCTAACACTTCCTATCACACCATGTTTCTCCTAACACTTCCTATCACAACGTGTTTCTCCTAACACTTCCTATCACATCCACATCCACACCACAATGCTCCTTCACTTCCTCATTTGTTAGTCTGTCTCCATGTGACTTCACATGCTCCTCTCAAATAATTCATTTCCACTGCTCTCACGCTTGACTTTTGTCCCTCTAACAGGGTCCAAGCTTCACTTCCATATGTTAGAGTTGGTAGCACAGTAGCAACTTTTTCACTTCCATTCTCACTTTCCTGTTTCTTATCACTACTTTCAACGAACCAGCAACCTTCCTTTCCTGCTGCACCCTTTCAAGCACTTCACCCTCCAGACTTCCATCCTTACTCATCACACTACCCAAGTACTTAAATGCACTCACATTCTCCATATCCTCCCCATCCAATCTCACTGTACATTCACTGACTTCACTTCTCTCGAAGACCATCACTTTACTCCCCTACATTCACCTTTAGATTCCGTTTCTTACACACTCTCCCAAACTCATCTACCAAGCCTTGCAGCTCCCCTTCATTTTCACTCAACAACACAGTATCATTTGCAAACAACAGTACAGGGAGTTTCCAAACACTGCCCTCTCTCACTAGGGCCGCTCCAGCATCCAGTGCCCGACCTTGTATCTCTACTATAACCCCATCCATATACAGATTTAACAGCCATGGAGACATGACACATCCTTGTTTCAATCCAACCTTCAAATGGAAAAATTCACTCAGTTTGCCATCCACACGCACTGCCGCCATAGCACCCTCATACATACTCTTCACTGCCTTTGACAACTTCCCATCTACTCCATATATTCTTAATACCTTCCACAAACCTTGTCTATCCACCCTGTCATATGCTTTCTCCAAATCCATGAGGGCTGCATATAACTTCTATCCCTTCTCTAGAAACTTTTCCACTAAAGATCTAAGAATGAATATCTGGTCTACACAACCTCTTCCCTTCCTAAATGCTCCTGTTCTTCTCCAACTAATTCCTCTGTTATTTCCCTAACTCAGTCAGTAAGTATCCTACCATATACTTTTCCTATTACACTAAAAAGGCAAATGCCCCTATGATTACCACACACTTCTTTTTCCCCTTTTCCTTTGTACAGAGGAATAATTATACCTGACCTCCAATCCTCTGGGACTGTACCTTCCTCCCAGGCCAATCTGCACACCTTCCACATCCCTTCTGTTACTATCTCTCCCCCATGCTTCAGCATTGCACCACACACTCCATCAATTCCTGTGGCTTTCCCCATTTTAACTTTATTCATTACTTCCACAACTTCCATCCTACTGATTTCTTCCTCTCTTCCCACAACCCTCCTTCTCCCAGCCATTCCCCAGCCACTTATACTTGCATTACTTTCATTCTCTATGTTTAACAATTCATTAAAGTGTTCTCTCCATCTGTTCACTTTTTCTTCCTTCTCCACTAGCAATCTACCATTTTTATCTTTCACACCCCAACTAACTTCGTTGGCACCCTGTCTAACTTTCCTTACCTCTTTCCAGAACATTTTCTTACATTCCCTCCATTTTACACCCAAATTCCTTCCAAATTCCTCATCCACTCTCTTCTTACTCTCTCTTACTACTCTTTTCACCTTTCTCCTCCTCTCTACATATAACTCTCTCTTCTGTCTCTCAACTTCTTCGACGCCCCTATTCTTCATCTGCTTATTGTATGCTTTCTTCTTTTGTGCCACAGCCTCTCTCACCTCTTCAGTCCACCATGCTGTTCCCTGAACCCCCTTTTGTCCTCTCTTCACCCCACACACCACCTCACATGCTGCACAGATTTCTTCTGTAAATATCTTGCACACACCTTCCACATCCCCCATCTGCTCCAATCTATATTTACCCAATCACTCCTCCACTTCTCTTTTATATTTAGCCTTTATTCCATCCTCTTGTAACTTTTCTGTCCTCCTTGTAAGAACTACTTTCTCCTGTCCTTCCCTTCTTCTCTTCCTCCATTTTGTTTGGACCCTGATTCTGACCACCACCAAGTGATGGTCAGAAAGTCCACTCCCCCAACCTCTATATACTCTTGCATCCATTACACATCTTCTCATCCTTTCATTCACACACACATAGTCAGTAATTGCCTTCCGTTCATTCATTTCACCATCCACCCTTCTCAACACTCGCCATGTATACCTATGGATCATTTTGTGCCTGAAGAGGGTATTAGCTATCACCAACCCCCTCCCGGCACAAATGTCCACTAAAGCACTGCCATTCTCATACATCTCTGCAGGCACACCCCACTCACCAACCACTCCTTCCACCATCTCATTCCCTACTTTTCCATTCATATTTTCAATCAGAAACACTCTCTCATTCCTTTCAAATTTTTCGAAGCCCGCTTCCACATTTGTCCAGAATTCCTCTCTCACTTCACTTACATGATCTTGCATTGGCACATACACACACACAGTTGCCCACATTTGTTTATTCAATTATCCTGTGACTGTCTGATGGCGGGATTCAATACAGTGCTGCTGCTTCTTCTCTACCGAGTTTGAATACGAATTGGAGATTGCATTCTTCAGTGGCCTTGACTGGGTACAAGCGAGACAGACACTGGTTTTAGGCTTCGGTTAGCTTCTTTTACAGCTGGTAGGCCATTTAGATTGGCTTTAAACATTTTTCTGGACTCATTTGAGTGGGTTTAGGACTTGGTGGTGGGGGGGGGTACCCAAGGCTCAATCATGCATCCCTATACTTTACATGTTAAATCTACCCCGAGATACAATACACCGCCTAGCAATTGCTTAATTAAACTGGAGTATGCCTGTATTCTCATTGTCTTGGAGGTTTCATAACATCTTTGGAGTTTATTGTTCCTTTACTCCTTTGTAACCTCTTATATCATTCATTGTCATCATCATCCGGACATCCTTTCCCACCCTAGAGCAGGTTGAGGAGTAGCAGTGTCCCGACAGCCAAAGTTTGCCCAATTCAATGGGCCACACTTCCATATACTTATCATTCAAGCCCTGCAATCCTGGCTTCGTATGATAGATGAAAGAAAAATTCTCCACCTCTGTAGATTCACATACACTTTACATATACTGTTTTGTTTATATATTTTAATACTGACAGGGTTTGAATTAATATAAAACCAGAGGGTATTAAGCTGTTATGTGAGAAATAAATTGTTGTGGAAGAGGTAATACAAATTCCCAATCCAGTTTTCGGCCATGGGGTTATTAACTGTATTTTTGTTATCCCGTTGTTTTTAGTCACCTTCAGGTGACTGGAAGGGTTGGTTTGAGTCGTAATAAGTCCTTTCAGTATGAGAAACTATTCATAAACTGAAATAAATTGTCTGATATTAGCAAGAATAACTGTAAAGACTATCACCCAGATTCAAGGGGTTAAGTACTCGGTAACATACCTGTACTGAAAAGACCCTGCCCTTGAGTGGAAGGTGCACAGTATCCTCCTCATTTACATTTGTGTATGCATGCATCTCATCATTGCCTACTGCTTCCCCACTTTTCAGCCCCTTCACAGCCTGCTTCACTTCTGCCATTGTCACATTATCAGGCAACATATTCCCTTTTTGTGTACCACCAGATCAGCTTTGGCTTACCATCATTTTGCTCTATAAAATAAGGTCAGGATTATGCTACTGACATTATTTCCTTGAGCATTACAAGAATTTCCATGAATATCTGTGTTTCTGTAACTCTTTTAGGACTTGAAAAATCTTAACCATTTTATTCTTGTCAGTGCTAGACAATTCTATTCAGTCTGAAGAGTGGCTTCCTATTCTCTAAGGGTTAAAAATAGTCTCCAGTAGCCTTTCCAGATGTGACAGATCTTGATTGTTTTACTCTTTTGATCACCAGATGTATCTGTTTTGTTCAAAAGTGGCTTCCTTTCCTCCAGAATTAAATAAACTATATGGGATCCTATCCTACTTCAGGGGAACCATTGATTATCTCTTCATTTGCAATTGCTGAAAATTTCTCTGTTTGGGGGAATAAAGAGTGTGTATATATCTTTTATTCATTTTCATGGCTGGAAGATACATCATTACTGTACTGATGAAAGAATTAATACAGTTTCTTGTTAACAGCTTAGTGTGAGCCTGACCAAAGTAGAAGGATCAGTTGAAATGGGAAATATGATAATTGCAGATCACCACACAGAATATGAAGAACATCTGATGGTTCTCAGGAGACAGATAGAGGACCTTACCACCCAGCTGAAGGATTTAGAGGTATGATATCAAATAAAGAGAAAAGCAGGTGTCACATCAAGTGACTTGTTTGTAATGAAAGTCAACTTATACTTTCTTTGAATATTTGTAATAGTGACAGCTGTAAAGTAGTAATAGTCAGTCCCATTTTACTCCCATCGGGGTGTAAAGACCTGAGTAGGAGAATGACCAGTACCCTGGGCAGAATTGCTTAATTAGAAAGTATTTTTGGTTCCTTACTATATACATGTATGTCTCTACGTTGAGTGACGAGCCTAATGTTACAGGAAACCATTTACAGTGTTGGGTGGTAACCATATATCCCAAATCAGGGTGAAGTGGCACCTACGTAGTGCCCCTGTTAACTGGGTATAGACACAAATGCAGCATCCATCCAGGAGCCAAACCTCCACACTTTTTCCCACACCTCACTGTCATAAGGTGCTGTCAACCACAAGGGAACATCAGTTCACTGCATGGGATGGGCCCTGCAGTGGTGATTGCTTGCCTTTGGTTGATGGAACTGCTAAGCCAGACAGACTGGGATTGATTAGCAACTTGTGTGTGTGTGTGTACCCTCAATTTAACAGACCTTGGTAGACTGGATATTGGATTTAACAAATTTCCATTGGCTGTCATGAACAGTGTCCATTAAATAGGGTGCAATGGGTCACAGTACATGTGTTTCCTACCTTTGTTCTCCAGCCTGGCCTGAAATTGTCCTCCCCTCATTCTGATTGCTTAGTTGTAATAACAGACTACTGTATACTGTAATAATACTCTACCAGTCATCAAGAATTGCAATGGTAAGTATGTGAAGTAAACTGCAAAAGGGCAAAATTATGGACCAAGTTAGTGTAAAATGGGTATAGTTTTCATTTTTAGTGCAAGAATATTCTGCTGTACTCACTTATTTTCAAATGCTTGAAATCCTACCTCGTGGGGGGGAGGGGACTCAGATATAATGGATCATCATCTTTATTGGATCAGTTTTCTCCCCAGCTAGTCTGTTACAGTGAGGGTGTACTTATTTATATATATGCGGTTGCTCTGGTTTTCTACTGAGTTAGGATCTTTATGTAAGAGACCTGGGATTCAAGACCTTTCTTATTGTATCTCTTCACATTATCCAGTAATACTTAGATTCTCATAAATGCTGATCAGTCACACTATGAACATTTTAAAAATAAGGAGCTGCATATTACATAGCTATGTACCTTTATACAGGTGTTGTCAGGCTTTGTATTGAAATTTATTTGTAGGTGGGGGTGCTCACCATCCACTCACTTGATGCAGTGCTTCTCTTGAGTGTATGCCCTTTGCTCTCCCCCATCCTTCTTTCCTTCCACTCTCTTCTGTCTTTCCTTCATTCTTTGCTCGTCCTTCTACCAGTGGTTGACTCTACATTGAGTGACAAGCCAAATGGTTTCCTGTACACCAGGAAACCATTTACTATGCTGGGAGGTAACCATATAACCAAATTTTGGTGCCTGGTGGTTTAGTGGGTAATTACGGCGCTCCAGCCGGATTGAGCTGGTGAAGGTGATTGGGGTTTTTTGCTCACATAATGCCCTTCAGAGATGAGCGAGGCTGGTCACTCTTATCTTAAATGTCAGGACCAACTTGCCTACCCCCAGGCTGCTACGCTTCTGATGGGGCAACATAGGATTGGATGATGAATGAATGAAATATATTTTTCATTAAGGTGCAGTATTTTTTTGGCATTTGTTACACAGACCGTGGCTGCTTACTTCTTTTCATTGTATGATGCTTAAAACCATTTCACTGAGAACCAAGAAATGTTTTGTTTTTATTTCTTTCAGAACAACCAGAGCACCCTGGCTGGGAAAATAAAACAGTGCTGCTACAATGCTAGTGTGACTTTGGCTGATGTTAAGCGGCACGTAGCAGTTCTTCTTGGGGACGTGTTTGGCATGGCAATGGATAACACTGACGGAGGGGCTGATTTGAAGACAGAGGATATGGCACTCTGGCTCAGAAGTTACTTTGTGGCCAAGGATGAACTGGAGGCAAGACTGAGCACCCTCATGACTAGTTTACAGGCCAACACTGTGTCCGGTTAGTGCATACCAATATATTTTGGAGTTTTTTAGCTTAGCTCCAGAGTTGTGGTCAGGATTGGCATATTTATGCTTGCATATAATTGTACTCTGTCTTTTGAACACCTCCAGGACTAACCTTATCACTGGCATAGTAATCACCTGAAACATTTGTTTAGGTGTGCTTTAAAGCATGAACTAGAATACAGGTATAGAATGATAATTCATTCATTCATTCATTCATCATCCAATCCTGTGTTGCTCCATGAGCAGCGTAGGAGCCCGGGGCTAGGCAAGTTGGTCCTGACATTCAAGATGAGAGTGACCAGCTTCACTCATCCCTGAATGGCATTACATGAGCAGTAAACCCCAACTATCCCATGGATATAGACCTGCTTAGGTTCAATCTGATTGGAGTGTTTTAGCTACCCACTAAACCATCAGGTGCCATAATTTGGTTATATGATTACCACCCTGTGTAGTTAATGGTTTCCTGGTGTACAGGTAACCATTTGGCTTGTTACTCAGTTTAGAGTCACCTAGAAACAGAAGGAAGGAGAAAGAATGAAGGAAAGAAAGACAGAAGAGGAAGGGGGGGAAAAAGGAAGGGAGGAAACAGCAGTCACCCACGAGCAGCGCTACTTTGAGTGAGTGGATGGTGATTGCCCCTACCTACCACAAGAATAATAATGATCCTGATAAATGGATGGAGATCGTAATGTTTTCATTAGATTATTTTTAAATTTTTATTATCATCATCATCCCATCTGTAATTCCTACTTAAAAACGATTGAGTGAATCCAAAAAACAAAGGAAGAGAAAAAGCAAAAGTAAGTCAACTGTAAGGTAGAATAACCAGCAGGTTGAACCACATAGTCATTCACACATCACTTAGACCTTCAAAATCTTAACTCCTTCTCACAAGCAAAATCATCTCCCCTTGTTAAGCTTAATCATCTGCACTTGTTTTATCGGATGGAGTAATTTCATTGATTACCTGTTCTAAGTTAGATAGGGGTGCCAGTCTTTTTTGTGTGCATCTGTGGGCTAGAGCGCTCCGCTCTGACCGAAGGGTCGGAGGATCGAATCCACCCAAGAGTCATTGGTAGACATCAGGAAGGGCATCCAGTCATAAATTGCTACACACTCCAATCCAAGAGTCCTCTATCCAGGGGCAACGCCTTAGCCCTTCGGGGATACCAGGCGTAAAAAACTTTTTTTTTTTTTCTTTTTTTTAATAATCCTCCCACACTTCACTCCAGCGGTCATACATTACTTTATCGCATATCAGATACTCAAATACCATTCTGTTCATCTTCTAGGCCCTCCATGTCTCCTCCCATGTTCAGAGTCATACATATGTAATTTTCTTTGCACTATACAGTATATATCATCATCATCATCCTGACCCATTGTCATGCTTATAAATGGGGTAAAGTGGGATCCAAAAACAAGGAAAGAGAAAATACAAAGTGTTAGAAGTGGTAGGTGAGGGCACTCTACCATCCATTCACCTGAGGTAGGTGAGGGCACTCTACCATCCATTCACCCGATGTAGGTGAGGGCACTCTACCATCCACTCACCCGATCCTCCCCTTTCCTCTCTTCCTTCCTCTTCTGTCTTTCTTTCCTTCATTCTTTCCTCTTCCTTCTGTTTATGGGTGACCCTACACTGAGTGACAAGCCAAATGGTTTCCTGTACACCAGGAAACCATTTACTAGCTGGGGGGTAACCATATAACCAAATTACGGCACCTTCTGGTTTATTGGGTAATTAAGGCACTCCAATCAGGTTGAGCCAGTGTCGGTTTATATCCAAGGGATGGTTGGCGTTTATTGCTCACATAATGCCACTCAGGGATGAGTGAGGCTAGTCACTCTCATCTTAAATGTCAGGACCAACTTGCCTAGCCCCAGGCTCTTCAGCTGCTCATGGGACAACACAGGATTAGATGATGAATGAATGAATTACTGTTAGAACTGTTAGCAACATGCTCATTGAATATGCTACACAGTCATTCATACATCATTCAAGCACCTGAAATTGTGGCTCCATCATACAAGTTTTACCTTGTGGAGTTTTTTATATTTTATTGTTTACCTGCCTGATAGTCATGCCATTGACCATCAGAGATGTAATTCTATTATTCTTGCAACCTCCTGATAATTTTTGTTCAGGTTAGGATAGACTTTTTGAACTGGAGGGGTTAGATACAGCCTTCATTTACTCTTTCACTCTGAAGGGTCATTGTGATTTGAGTAAAATCATTAGGAGGGAGCAGGAATAAACTAGAAGACATCATCACAGTTAAGGAGTTCAGCTAACACGAAGAAGCTACTGTACTTCTGAATAATATAGCTAGTGTGAGAGGCAAGTTTTTCTTAGATTGAATGATGAGTGGATATGTGGCCCATTTTACAGGTCACTTTGTTACCAGTGATAGCTTTTCCTTCTGTGTTTTCATCTTATCGATACAGAAGCATAACCATCCCTTGGTCATCATTGTCACTCAGTCATCCTCACCATACCCCAATATCCCTGGCGCTTTGTTTATATATTTATTTTTTAAGATTCTGGAAGAGAAAAAAGTACCAAAAGAATACTTAATGAACTGGGCCATCATCATTCAAGCATTAAAAATTCTTGACTCTGTCACTCAAGTGATATTATCAGCATCTTCCATCACCACAAAATATATCCCTCCTGTGGCATCAGCTACCAACTACAACATTGCATCTATTATGATCTGTCATTTGTTAATTCTTCTGGAGCCTCTTCTCACATGTTCACTTATGTATCAAACCATTTTGGGCTTTCATGCCTGTTCTTACCTTCATTGACTTAAAGAGAAAATATAATGAAAACTTGATGCCTTATTTGAACTTAAGTATATATGTGATGAGTGGACTTTAGTACTGTATTAAAAATGCAGAGAATATGCATTTTCATATGATATACAGTAGTGACAAATAATGTCCCAAGGCATCATTTTAAACATTTTTTTTTCCTAAGTTGTTATGTAATGTTGGTGCTTGGTGGTTTAGTGAGTAATTGCGGCGCTCCAATCGCATTGAGTCGGTGAAGGTTTATATCCAAGGTGTGGTTGGGGGGGTATTGCTTACATAATGCTACTCAGGGATGAATGAGACTGGTCACTCTCATCTTAAATGTCAGGACCAACTTGCCTAGCCTGGGCTGCAGTGCTCCTCATGGGACAGTGTAGGATTGGATGATGATGATGATGATGATGAATGTTATATAATTTGGTTAAGTGGGTATGATGTTTGCAGATGAGAAAAACAAGGAAGCTTGGGTAACCAGCCAGGCAGCAGTGGCTCAGACAACACAGGTAGTGATGGATGCAGTGCTGGAGAAGCTAAGAGGTGAATTTCAGAAGCAGCAAGTGTTGCTTGCAGAACAGACACAGCAACAGGTGGCCCAGCAAGTTCAGCAACAGGTAGAGGCTGCTGCAGCTGTACTGGGAGAGCAAGTTAGCAAACAGCTGCAGGTGCAGCTTGATTCCTCCAAACAACACCTGCAAGACATAGTTTTAGCTGCAATTGATGAAAATATTCCAAGTCATGTTGCTGCTGTATTACCTGCAGCTGTTGCAACAGCTGTATCAGACACTGTTGCAGCTAAGGTTCCGATGGCTGTTGAGACTGCATTAGCTGGTGCAGTGAATACTGCCATGGAAGGTTCAGTGGACAAGGCAATTCAGGAGAAAGTGTTTGTTGCTGTGTCTGAGGCCATTGCTGATGCTGTACCTGAAGCAGTGAATGTGGCTGTGACCAACATTGTTGCAGAGCCTGTACCCCAGGCCGTAGCTACTGCTGTACCAGAAGTGGTGGAAGCTGGCCTGCCAGAATCTGTTATTGTAGCAATGCAGAAGGCTGTGGCAGCTGAAGTGGATCGTTCTGTTGCCATTGCAGTACCGGAAGCAGTTGCATCTTTCCTTCCAGCAGCTGTGAATGATTCTGTGGCATCAGCTGTATCAGCAGCCTTTGCACTGGCTAATGTTAACAAGGCAGGTGACAGAATCATGAAGGTAAGTTTCATGTTGTCTGTTTAAAAAAGATAAGAAAAGAAAAAAACTTTCACTCCATCAGAGGATGGTCTATAGAAATTGATGAGTAGTGTTGTCTCTATTAATATTTTTGCTTTTTAAATATTACTTCATTGTCTGTCTACCCATAAACTTGCAAAATACCATACCATCTCCCAGTGGATATAATGTATAGTATTCCACTAATGTGTGAGGAGGTACATGAATACCCACATATGACTATTGTGTTAGATACAGCAGTTTTAACCTGACTTGGGTCTTCTTAATTTGGCCAGAACTAATGTATTTTCTCGGTAAATGCAATCTTTACATGTGGGTTTAATATTTTCATTTAAATAGCACATGGCACTGTGAAATCAAGATAAAGTATATTCAAAAAATAATTAGGTATGAAGGTGTGGAAACATACCAAAGTTTTCCCACTGTAGTTCTTTATCGTTGGCCTTTAATTTTGACCTTTTGTAGCCTATTTTGCATAGCTTTATGGTAGATAAAAACAGTATCATATGACTTCTTTGTGGCTAGTACCATTATTCAAAATGGGAAGATGGTAATTTTAAGCCCAGTTAAAGTGAAAAGAGTATAGTAATACAGGGCTGTTGATGAGGCAACTTGTACCCCAGGTGAATGACAATGGTGAGGAAGGTGTGGTGGTGCTGGCAGGGTCCTCGTCCAGCACTGTCTCTGCCACTGTCAACATCTCTAAGAATTCCACCAGCAGTACTAATGGAGCCAGCTTCTTTGGTTTGAGGGCTGGGCTTAATGAATCTGCTGTGATCCAGATTGTGAAGGAGGCATTGATGAAGTATGATGCTGATAAGACTGGAATGGTGGATCATGCCTTGGAGAGTGCAGGTGGCAACATCATTTCCACCCGATGCACAGAGAGCTACCAGGTATGGTCTCAGTTTGGCTATCTTCACCCCTTCACTCTAATGACATTTTATTTTCTTTATTTGTTACCTCCAAGTGAGTTGATAAAGCTTTGAACAAACTGTAGGTGTTGGATGTAACCTTCATTACTTCCTTCTGTACAGTGGCTTTCTTCTAGGCTGAATAGAATAATATGAATGTAGTAAGAATAGGTATACTGCATTTACCGAGACCTGGCGGAGATGCACCTCCCTTAGGGTGGGGTGAGGAAACGGCTGAACTTTCCCTGTCGCTGGTTGGTCAGTGGAGTCCAGCAGATTGGATAAACGTGACGGCACTTACATTTTCCCCAGATATTTCCTAAGGTACCACATATTACTTATTGGAATGATTTCAGTCACCATCTAGAATGAATATGCTCATATAAGAAGTCATATAATCTTATGTAGACTTTATGCTAATGAATAAAATTAGATGAAAATAAAGTGACTAGCTAAAATATGAGTGACAGAGCTTCTAAAAACAGCCATACAGGTTCTCCTGGTGTCACCAAGTTGATCGCATTGTTCGAAAATATTAAATATTGGCAACAGTATTTGATAAAGTAAAATAAATGAATGGACGGTATATAGTAACAGAATATAGATATGAACATTTATGTTCTATAATAAGAGGGGTTAGTTAAGGCTATATATTGAGCGAAGCCTTTGTTGTGACAAACTGAACACCCAAAGCCAAATTCACAGCATACATTCGGACAGGAGACAAGATTTGGGTGAGGTGAGGGAGGGACTCAGAACATATTAATCCCAAGCTAAACCTCCCTTCTCTCTCTCTAAGTTCGCATTGTAAATTCATCACATATTATGAGTACGCTTTTTGGGTAACGAAACTGTACATTAATCTCCATTATACACATATATGTACAGTATATATATAATTTATAAATATATATTATAAATATATTATATATATGCAAATAAATATATAATTATATATAATATATATACTCATATATGATATACACATAAAGTATGATAATATCCACAGTGTTTCCTTCTTTTAAGAAAAAAAAATCCAGGTGAACATATTCAAAACTTTAATATATTATTGTTACTTTCTAACCTTCATACCTTTACTCCAGAGAGAGAGAGAGAGAGAAGCACCTGACGGGTAAAGAAGTTAAACTTAACAGCTTAAGAGGTACTCTGGTCATCATATTGACTCGAAACCTCTCCCAAACACCTCCCACCCCACCACCCACCAATCACACGTATTCAGGTTGGAAGAGAGTCATATCCCCATCCCACTCGAAGGGAGGAGCATCTCCGCCGGGTCTCCGTACACAGACTTTAGGTGGGGATACTCACCATCCACTCACTCGATGTAGTGCTGCTCTCGGGTGTCTGCCCTTTCCTTTCCTCCATCCTTCTTTTTTTTCAATCCTCTTCTGTCTTTCTTTCCTTCATTCTTTCCTTGTCCTTCTGCTTATAAGTGACTTTACACTCCCTCTTCTCTGCTCTCGGGTGTCTGCCCTTTCCTCTCCTCCATCCTTCTTTTTTTCAATCCTCTTCTGTCTTTCTTTCCTTCATTCTTTCCTTGTCCTTCTGCTTACAAGTGACTTTACACTCCCTCTTCTGTCTTTCTTTCCTTCATTCTTTCATCGTCCTTCTGCCTGTGGATGACTACACTGAGGGACAAGCCAAATGGTTTCCTGTACACCAGGAAATCATTTACTACGCTGGGTGGTAAACATAAAACCAAATTTTGGCTCCTGGTGGTTTCGTGGGTAATTGCGGCGCTCTAATCGGATTGAGCCGGTGAAGGTTTATATCCAAGGGGTGGTTGGGGTTTATTGCTCACGTAATGCCACTCAGGGATGAGTGAGGCTGGTCACTCTCATCTTAAATGTCAGGACCAACTTGCCTAGCCAGGGGCTCTTATGCTTCTCTGTGGGGCGACATAGGATTGGATGATGGATGGGTGGATGAAGAAGAGTTAGAGAAGTATGTCATCGTACTGAAGAAGTTAAGCTGATCTGTCTTTTTTATCATTTCTAGATGCAGAGCTGTAATTATAAATGTATTGTTGGACTGTTATTAGCATCCATTTAAAACTGTAGCTGTAATTTTATATATACATATGTGTGTATGGTATGTACTTATTTATGTATTTATATTTTCATTGATACTCATGGACCATTGTAGTTTCCTTTGATACCCTCTAGTTTTGAAGTAGTGGTATGCAGTGGGTATTGTGTATGCAGTTGGTGCGGGTATTGTGTAATACTTAATCATCGTTTTGTGTAAATTATCTTTGTCATGAATATCAAACTCATTAATCACAGCAGACCTAATTTGATATATGGTGGTAAATACTGTTTGAACTGTGATATGGAGGAACAAGCTTTCCATCCAAAACACTCATTCTCAATACTGTAGAGCAGAAATAAACTTCTATAATATTTATCTTATAGCCTGACACTGATGCTTCTCGACACTTTGCACCAAAGTTTGTAGCAAATGACTAAGCAGAAAATCTTCAGTACTAAGTGAAGGTGTGTGCATTAGAAGGTTGAAAATTAAATCAAGCCATGATAATGTCAACGTCGGTATTATCCAGGCCTTTTTTCCTGGTAGGGTCTGGAAAGAATTAAAAGAGGAAACCTTGATAGAGGAGAAATACTTACAGTATGCCCAATTCAAGCAGACTCCAAACTATTTTATTTGACTGAGGGAAACCCACACCATCCAAAGGATTGATATGTTTGGATAGCTATTACTTTGGCTCTAGATATGTGCAATACTAGAAAGTGGTATGTGGTAGTGATCATCATCCACTTTCTTGATGAGTGCTGCCTACTTCTTCCTTAGGTAACTCTACACTGAGTTGCAACCCTGATGGTTGTCTGTAACCCCAGAAAGTATGTACAGTGTTAGGTGGTAACCACATAACCCATTGTGGTGCCCCTGTTAACTGGGTGAAGAAACACATATGTGGTGTCTATCCATGAACCAAACCTCCACACATCACACTTTGCTGCTGTCCACCACAAAGAAATATCAATTTACTGCACAGACCAACCTTGTAAGGTGATTGCTTCCCTGTGATGGATGGGTCTGCTCAGTCAGACAGACCAGGGTTGAACTACTGCTACTGCTACAGTACTAAAATGAAATAAGAATTGCAAAACATCATAAAAGAGTATCCCATCCAAAAATTATTATTATTATTATTTATTTATTTTTACCTGTATTTTCTTTTTTACGCTGGGTGGTAACCATATAACCGGAGTTTCTGGCCAGGTTGTGTCCCCCAGATACCCCTATCTAAAATCGCAGAATTATGGCAAACGTTTTGGAGAGCCTTGGAGGGCCCGTTACCTGCCCAGGGCCCCAACCAAATGGGCAGATTCGCATGGCCATGTGGAATATGAGCGGTGTGAATGAGGAGAGTAGGAGGGTGGAAGTAGTGAATGCGTTCAAGAGTACGAGATATGCCTTAATGGCATTGTGTGAAACTAAGATGAAAGGTTGTGAAGTGGAGGAGTGGGAGGGTGTAAAGGGTGTAAGATCAGGCATGAATGGGTGAAGAAGATGCAAGGAAGGAGTTGCTTTGTTGATGAATGAAGTGTGGCAGAGAGTGTGAGATAACAAATGTGTCAGCTCGAGATGTATGTATGTCAAGTTCAAGTTTGAGAAGATGAAAGTGGCAGTGATTGTAGCGTATGCACCATGTGATGACAGGAGAGAGAGAGAGAAAGACTGGTTTTGGGTTGAGCTGGAAGAAGTAGTAGGATAAATGCCCAGGAGTTACAAAGTGACTGTAATGGGTGATAAGAATGATAGAGTAGGCACTGGTCCTGTGAATGATATAATGGCTATCAATGGAGTACCAGGAGAGAATGATAATGGGAAGCGACTGAAGGACATGTCAGGAAAGGGAGCTTGTGCATTTGTAATTCTTATTTCAAACATGAAGATGCACATAAATACACGTGGTATAGAGGGAATGGAGATCATGTTGAAAGGAGCCTGATTGATTAAGTGCTTGTAGAGTAATCGATGCTGGGTAGTGTCGCTGATACAAGGGCAGTGAGAGGACGATGTGGTGGTTTGTCAGGTCATATGATTGTGGTATGCAAGATCAAGCTGAGAGGAGTGAGGTGGACCAAGAGAGAGAGAGAGGAGCTGTTAGGGAGAGAGACTGAAAGTTGAGAAGCTGAAGATCAAAGAAATGACAGATGAATACAGGATTAAAGTAGAGGAGGAGTTAGAATCAGTGAATTGGAATGAAATGGATCCAGACGGTGTGTGGAATGTATATAGGACTTGCTTAGTTAAGAATACTAAAACAGTGTGTGGTGTGGCAAGAGTAACAACAAAGAAGAAAGGTATGGCATGGCGGGATGAAGAGGTTAATAGAGCATGGGTGGAAATGACGAAGAAGTGGCTGGAGTGGTTGGAGCACAGGAGTTCAGTTAAAATAAGAAATGAATGTATTGAGATCAAGAAGCACGTAAAGACTCTAGTGAAGAGGAAAAAGACGGAGGTAAATGATGATCTAGGAAGAAAAATTAATGCAAATTACACTTAAAAACAGGAAGTTATTCTGGAAAGAGGTGCAGAAATGTAGAAGTGATAGTGGAAAGAAATGTGAAAGTGTGAAGGATGTAAGTGGTAGTTTATTAACCCTTGGGGATGAAGTAAGGACCAGATGGAAAGAATATATTGAAAGTCTGATGAACAGGAATGGAGAGAGCAAAGTGACTGTTAACATGATTGGTTTTGAGGATGTACAGAAAGGAATGCAGTGCCAGGAAACGTGACTCTGGAAGAGATGAAGAAAGTTGCGAGGTGGCTGGAAAATGGGAAAGCAGCTGGGGTTGATGAGGTGTAAGCAGAGATGATTAAGTGTAGTGCAGAGAGAGGAATGAAGTGCTTGTTGGAGATATGTAAGAATGCATGGATGAGTGAAACTGTGTCAGTAGAGTGGAAAAAGGCAGTGATTGTACCCCTGTACAAAAATAAAGGTGAGTGAAGTGAGTGCAAGAATTTTTGTAACACAAGTCTGTTGAGTGTGGTAGGGAAGGTTTATGGAAGAATTATTATAGAGAAAGTAAGAGAAATATCAGAAGTCCTGTTGAGTAATGAACAGGGTGGTTTTAAGGAGTGGCAGAGGATGTGTGGATCAAATATTTTCAATAATACAGATAGTGGAGTAGGCATGTGAGAAGGACTATTAAGTGTTTATGGCATTTGCGTATCTGGAAATGCATACGACAAAGTATGTGGAAGGTTTTGTGTGTGTACAGTTTAGTTGGTAAGCTGCTAGGTGCCGCCCAGAGTTTTTATGATGGTATTGAAGCATGTGTAAGGGTGAATGGGCATCTAAGTGAATGTTCATGATCAGTGTGGACGTGCGACAAGGTTGTGTGATGGTTGTTCACTATATATATGGATGGGGTGATGAGAGACGTAAAAGCATGAGTAATGGAGAGAGAGATGGCATTGGTAATGAATGGTGATGAATGGAATATCTCAATTTGTAGTGTGCTGACGATGCAGTACTACTTGCAAATACCAGACAAGAACTTGGTTGACTAGTGCAGAGTTTTGCTGATGTCTGTGAGTGTCGTGTCTTGAGAGTAAATGTAGAAAAGAGTAAAATGATGGTTATTGAGAGAGAAGGTGATTTCCAGTGTGATATTACGATTAGTGGAGAGAGACGGAAACTGGTGAGAGAGTTCAAATACCTGGATACAGTGATAGAAGAGATAGGAAAATGAGCCAAAGAAGTGGAAAGTAGAGTGACACAAGGAAGGAAGGTAGCTGGTGCTATGAAGGCCTTGATGAGAAACTGAGGCTTGAGTGTTGCAGCTGCATGATGCTTACATGCAGGAGTGTTAGTGCCAGCCTTAAATGAGTGTTAGTCCCAGCCTTAACATGTAGATATGAGACTATGGTGTGTCATGAAAATGAAGAGTCAAGAGTGAGAGCAGTTGAGATGGGACTGCTGAGGAATGTATGTGGAGTACAGTAAGTGGATAGGATACAAAAAATGTGATTCGTGAAAGATGTGGATGGAGGAAGTCTGTGGACAACAGAATCGAAGAGAGTGTTCTGAGATGGCATGGTCATGTGAAGAGAATGGATAACAATAGAGTGGTGAAAAGGTATATCTGAGCGAATTTGAAGGAGGGAGGAGGCGAGATAGGCCAAGGAGAAGGTGGAGGGATGTGGTGGATGAGTGCATGAGGAAAAGAGGTAAGGAAGTCGGTGAGGCTACGGGACTGACAAGAGATTGAGCTGGTTGGATGAATGTTGTGAAACGAAGTGCATGATGAGGGATTTGGCACCCCATTTTAACGTGACAGTGTCCGGTTTGACTATATCGGATACGTTGATGTGAAGCTCCAGAATGTGGTGAATGTATATGGCGTATCAGATTGAGCCAGGATGATGATGAATTTCAGCTGCCAGCTATTTTATCCAAATACAGCTGGAGCAGTCGTTGAATTATCTATCTATCTATCTATTGCCAGACACCTTAATCTCGTAAGGGGTGGCCACAGACAAATCGCCTCCATGTTGCCCTGTCCCCTGCCATTTCATTGCCCTGCTCCCAGCTCACACCCCTGTCTCTCATATACCTCTCCACTCCATCCCTCCATCTCATCCTTGGCCTCCCCCTCCCTCTCTCCCCCTCGACCTCATTCACATATACTCTCCTCGTCAGTCCCTCACTCTCCATCCTCTCCACATGGCCAAACCACCTCAGTGTGTTTCTCCTGAGGCTTCCTATCACATCCACACCACAACGCTCCTTCACTTCCTCATTTGTCAGTGTATCTCTCCATGTGACTCCACATGCTCCTCTCAGCTCATTTCCACTGCTGTCACTCTTGACTTCTGTCCCTCCAATGAGGTCCAAGCTTCACTTCCATAGCCACATAAAAGAAGGTGTCAGGCCGCATATGGCCCTTATATTTGACACCTCACCTATATGCAATACTGTAGAAGCCTGTTTTATCCATACTGTTATTATGGATAGATGAAACTGTATTGTATCCACTGAAGTATCTTTTAATTTTATCTAGGTTCACCAAGCTGAGGTCAGCATTCTAGGGTTCCCAATTTACCGGTATTCAACCAACAATCCTCGCACCATCATCCAGCCAGACAGGATGCCAGGCCAGTGCTGGGCATTTAAGGGATCTCAGGGGTACATTGTAGTTCAGCTGGCCGGGCCCGTCCAACCAACTGGCTTCACACTGGAGCACATACCCAAGTCCCTTTCACCCACAGGGGAAATTGACTCGGCCCCACGGGAATTTGAGGTCTGGGGTCTCCACTCAGAAAATGATGAAGGTGTTCTACTAGGAACCTATGAGTATAGCCAAAATGGAGACCCTCTTCAGTACTTTGCAGTGCAAAAGAGCAACCAGGAATTCTTCCCATTGATTGAGCTGAAGATTAACAGTAACCATGGCAACCTGCAGTATACGTGTCTTTACAGATTTAGAGTTCATGGGAAAAGGTTTTTGTAAATATTTTATAAAATATGATCTCACACACAGGTCCTGAAAAGTGATATAATGCCCAAGTGCTATTAATGTTAATGACAAGTGGCCTTGAAATCTGTAATCTCAACTTTCAAGTGATGAACACTTATCATTTTTTATAAAACTTCTAGTATTTTTTTTTCCCAGTAATAATGTAATATCAAGACTAATATATAGTGTTTTCATTTGATTGTAACCAATGCATTTGGAATGGAATTGCAACATTGAAGAAGAAAATGTGTTGATTGATTAGTGATTGAGGAATACAGTATAATGGGAATGAGCATGTGTACCCTCACCTTCATTATTCCTGAGTATGAAAAATCACTTCAGTACCTGCAGCCTAGTGTAGTGGTGGGAGTGTTGTGTGACTGGCAGTGTACACGAACTACTACTTCCAGTTGTATCAATTAGTGTGGAGCAAGAGACACTTGTGTATTGTAGATACTGATTTCTCTCCTCCTTCCTCATGAATCAGCAGTTATACATAGTATTTTGTGATTCACATGAAAGTTCATTAACAGACTGAGGAACTATTAGTCTGTAAGAGAAATGCTGCTGGCACAATACATTTTTGGCATTCAGTCCAATAGCAGTGTTTTGAAAGTCACTGCAGGTATCTGTCCGACTTATCTATTGGTCAGGTTCTTAACATTGCAGGGCTGAATTCTCTTGAATCAGTCTTTTTAGGATCACTCTTAATGTTTATGTGCTGTACATTTATAAATTATTTTCTCCATATATTCTACTTTATTTTTGCATTTGATTTGCAAATCTTAGCCAGATATCAAAAGTAATTAAATCCAAAATGATAAAAGAACTTAACGTGTTATTTACAGAGCAGGATTATGTTGCAGTAATTCATACTAGTGTATATATATTGTATAAGACTGTGTCTGGTGCTTATTTCTTTGTGCAGAGCTGTGTACTGTATAATTCTGTTGCTAGTTCATTTTGGAATATTTTATTCTTTGACCAGTACTACCTCTCATAGCAGATATAAGAAGACTGTTCCATCCAGAATCTGTTACGGCTTTCCTTTGAAGTATATTCTCACATTTGACAAGATTTGCAATGCATACTGTAACTAATGTGCTGTGATATTCATGGAATTCAGAATTTTATCTTATAAAATCTGCTTTAAGCAAGGAATAGAAGGGAAAAGCAGAAACAAAAATTCTTAAACTTATATGAAAGAATTTTGGAGATACTAGCCTTTTGATCTGCTGGGGTGGTTACTCCTAGGTTGTCGGGCTACTTCCATGCTGCCAAAGGTTTAGTGCCATTTGTCAGTCACACAGCGTCATTGCATATTTTTGTTCAGTAACGATCCCCTTTTTTGTGTTGTTATTCCAAAGAATTGTAGATAGTGAAGTAATTTCACACTTGTTCATTGAGGTACAAACAGTGTTAGGATATGTATGTAGATTTCATGTACTTATTTTGTACAGAACTTGGAATAACTAAAGTATCTTTTGTACATTTATGAAAAGACATTACACAAAGTATATATTCCTGGGAGGAAACTGCTACAATCACATAGCTGAAACCTAGCCACAGAATATACTTCACACTTCCAGGATAAATTTTTTTTCTTTTTTGCTAGTCTTCATTCTTAATAATCTAGAAAACTAATAAAATTGTAACAGTGAATATATATGAAATACTCCTTTAGTGTTTAAGAGAACATTTGTTGGGGTGTGGGTCTGCTGCAGTCCACCACTCTTTAGGAGACTTAACCCGTGGATTGCGAGCCACAGCTCAGTTCTGGGAAGTGCCGCATTGTGAGCCACAGCTCAGGCTGTGCTAAACATCCAGTGGTTGTGCATCACTGCTCACTACTCCATCCCTATGCAAACTTACGCATGGTGTTACGCAAAGACGGAGAGAAAGAGAGAGACTCCCCACCACCACCACCAGATGATGCCCTGGATGTTTAAGTTTAGCAAAAACCCTCTCAAGTTTATAAAAAACACTCTCTCTCTCTCTCTCTCTCTCTCTCTCTCT
>JAGKTI010002255.1:0-14806 GCA_018397915.1 Birgus latro | reverse complement strand
ATGCGTGCAACCATCGTGACTGATGTTGTGGACTGCAATATTCCCTTGCTGTTGAGTAGACGTTCCATGAAAAAAGCAAAAATGTTGATTAACCTTGGAACTGACCAGGTCAAAATTTGTGGAACTATCATTGATTTAAAGTCCTCATCTTCAGGCCATTACTTACTTCCAATTTCCTTATGACTAGATGTTGAATTTTGTGAAACAATCATGTTGGCATCTCATGGGGGTGATGTAGAAAAAAACGCTTTGAAGCTTCACAGGCAATTTGGACACCCAACATCGGCAAAACTAATGAAACTGATCACAGATGTGGGAATTAAAAGTTCAAAACTTGAATGGGCTATCAAGGCTGTATCTGATGCTTGTACAGTCTGTTGCAGATTTAAGAAAGCCAAGCCCCGACCCATAGTCAGTTTGCCCATGGCGTCTAAGTTTAACGAAGCCATAGCCATGGATTTAAAAGCTTGGGGAAGGCATTATTTCTTAGTCCTTGTTGATTTGGCGGCCAGGTATTGTAATGCGATAGTAATCACGGATAAGTGTGCGCCCACCATTATCAAAGGAATATTTCGGAGCTGGATTGTTGTGTTTGGCGCACCTAGAAAAATTCTTACAGACAGTGGCTGTGAATTCAACAATGTGGAAATGCGAGCATTGGGAGAGGCCTTCAGTATCAAGATCATGACAACGTCTGCAGAGAGTCCTTGGAGCAACGGAGTCTATGAGTGTCAGAATGCAGTCATTGGTGACATTGTTAGGAAGATAATGGCTGATAGCCAGTGTGAATTGGATGTGGCCTTGGCATGGGCAGTATCAGCAAGAAATGCTCTCACCAACTACTCAGGCTTTTCTCCTAACCAACTTGTTTTTGGTCAAAACCCTGGTCTGCCTAATGTGTACGCAAATGATCCTCCAGCCTTGGAACCTTCATCACCATCGAAAATTGTGAGAGACAACTTGAACGCTCTTCATTTAGCTAGACAAGAGTTTATAAAGACCGAATCAGATGAATGCTTGGCTAGGGCTGTGCGGCACAACGTATGTTGTGAGTGACCTAAACGACATCCGAACTGGAGATGAAGTCTTCTACGAAAAAAATGAGTCATGAGTGGCATGGTCCCGGAATTGTAATAGGCAGAGATGGGAAACAAATTCTGGTGAGACACGGCGGTGTATACGTGCGAGTGCACGTATGTCGTCTAGGACGAGCGCCAGAGCAAGATACTATAGTTGAAAGTGGTGTCAGCAGCGATGAGAAGAACAATGTTGTCCAGGAGAAGCCTAATGACGATCCTACACAAGTGTTGAATGACTATCCACCAGATGACGAGTCGGAAGATGGTGTGGTCCCAATTGATGAGCCTCCCACAGTTTCTGTTCTGATTAATCAGCTTCCCAAAGTTTCTGTTGGTCAACGTATAAAGGTAATACATTCAGAAAGTGGAGTTTTGGTGTCTGGAAAGATTATAAGTCGGGCAGGTAAAGCCACTGGAAAGTACAAACACTGCTATAATTTGAAGAGGGACTCTGACGGCAGCATTGATTGGATAGATTTGGAGAAGGATCTTAGCGAATGGGAAGTGGTTGATGATGACGTAGAAATGCTTGTTCTTTTCAACTCTGAGGCCGTATTATGCGCTAAGGAAAATGAAATTACAAATTGGCAGAATAATGATGTGTATGAGGAAGTAGATGATGTTGGGCAAGGTGCCATAACCGTTCAATGGGTTGTGACAGAAAAACTGAAAAATGGAAAGCCTATTGTTAAGGCCCGCTTAGTCGCCAGAGCATTTGAGGAAGACACAGTGGATCTCCGAAAAGACTTGCCTACTTGTTCAAAGGAAGCAGTGCGTTTGGCACTTTCTTTGGCCTCCACCAACCAGTGGGATTGGCACACTAAGGACGTGAAAGCTGCCTACTTGCAAGGTAACGACATTGAGAGAGTTGTTCATTTACGTCCTCCGCGTGAATATGCAAATGGTAAGTTATGGAGACTAAAGAAAACTGTTTACGGCCTTTGTGATGCTGCTAGGCATTGGTATCTGCGTGTAAAAGATCAGTTGTTGAGTCTCGGAGCTAAAGTGTCATCACTGGATTCAGCGCTGTTCTCTTGGAGCAATGGTGGCAAAGTCGAAGGCATTGTATGCATATATGTCGACGACTTCTTTTGGGCTGGTACACATGAGTTCGAACAGCAAGTGATAAATCGTTTGAGTCAAATATTCCTCATCGGCAGTTCAGAATCAAAAGCCTTCAAATACGTTGGTCTCAATGTCATCTCTAACATCGATGGCAGCATAACGCTCGACCAATTCCAGTGTGCTTCATCTTTGAAACCAGTCATGCTGAGTAAACATTGTGCAGCAGTAAAATCAGGGGAGCTGTCCGAGTCTGAGAAAATGGAGTACCGAGCATTAATTGGGCAACTCAATTGGATTGCCACATACACTCGGCCAGATATTGCCTTTGATGTGTGTGAGTTGAGTGTGAATAGCAACCGAGCTACCGTAGCGGATTTGCTTAGACTCGATAAGGTGATCTCAAGGGTGAAAACTGACAACATGAAGCTATACATTCCAAGAATGGGGCCAATCGAGGACTGTCATAAAGAGTGCTTTTCGGATGCCTCATTTGCCAACCTTGTAGGCAATGGATCTCAGGGAAGTTTTGTGATCTTCCTACGAGATGCTAGTGAGGCAAGATGTCCTATATTCTGGCAGACGAGAAAGATCAGGAGGGTCGTCAAATCTACCTTATCTGCTGAGGCATTGGCGCTGCCTGAATGTGCTGAAACTGCTGTATATCTCTCCAACATATTGCTTGAGGTTTCTGGATGTGGAAAGATCAAAATAAAGTGTTTCGTCGACAACAAGAGTCTGGTGGACGCCCTTTACTCCTGTAGGAGCGAAGGAGACAGGAGACTGCGCATTGATATTGCTGTGTTGCGGGACACGTTGGAGCGGGGGGAGATTGATGAGGTATCCTGGGTGGATATACCACAACAACTGGCTGACTGTCTCACCAAGAAAGGTGCCTCGACCGAGTGGCTTCGTGCAGCAGTCAGCTGAGACTAGAAAGTTTATAATACTTCAAGAGACATCACATATCTGTATGTGGCCACAGACTGGGTCTTGATAGTAATTAAACAAAAGTGTATGTATTGGATACATAGTGCATATCGGGTGTTGATGGTACTCACACAAAAGTCTATGTATTGGATACTGTGTATCAGACGCAAATAGACCATCCAGCTTCGTCCTTGGAATCTTCTGTCAAATTAAGAAGAGAGGACGAGAGTGTTAGTGTGTGTGTGCGCACGCACACACCTGCTAAGTCACGAGTGATGACGTCATCGGAAGGTTCCTGTGGTATGCAACCGGGAACCTTGGCAGTTCACTTTGTGAGGCCAGTGAGTGTGGTTTGCCGAGTTTCCTACAATTAACATTATTAAAGACATATTGCAAATTCTTACTGCCATGTAATTAAATCTTGCTGTCTGCAGGTGATATTGTTCTTGCTGCCAACCAGATACTTTTGTTAATCAAGTTGTGGAAGGAAAGGACTAATGTGTACTATATTTTTCAGGTGTGTGAGTTGACCCAGCCGTGGAAACTGCCAACAGAGAGGAGGAAGGAGAAGAAAGCCAAATCCCAACCAGCTGCCAAATCACAGTAATACCAACCATCTGCCACCACTCTCTGGTAAGCATCCTATTGTGACTTCTTTCTGTGGTCTTGTCTGGATAGGAAACCGGAAGTTACTTTCTCCTATAGTCCACCATCCTTCTTTTTTGGGATAGGGAGTTGAGGGAGAGGGAAGAGGAGACTGAGGATGAGGTGGAGGATTGGAGAGGTATAGGAGAGAGAGGGGGTGTGAGCTGGGAGCAGGGTAGTGAAATGGCAGGGGACAGGGGGACATGGTGGTGGTTTGTTTGTAGCCACTCTTTACAGGATTAAAGAGTCTAGCAATAGATAGATAGTGTAGATTTTTTAATACCAGAGAACGCTATCACATTTCATTGTATATTTCATTTTTTACTGAGTAGATAAAAGATGATATGGAGTTGATGAAAGGTGAGAGGATGAGTTTTGTATGGAGGAGTACATGACAAGGGTTGACAGCACTTATTTAACTTGAAAGGTGTTGGATGGGTTATGGGATAGGTGTTATGAAGTGCATATGTGTGTGTGTGTGTGGATAGTCATGCCTGTGTGGTGGTATCAGGATTCCATGGACTTGAATGGTGAGTGGGGGTGTGGCCCATTTGGCATGTCATTGAGACAGAATAGTTATTATTATTATTTTTTATTTTTTTTGACTAATTGAACCTTACCTCATCTTGCAAGGGTTGGAAGAAAGTTGCAGGATATTTTTTTTTTCTTTTATCGGGGGGGTTATAATAGCTTCTACATTACTCAAGAAACCTGTAGTATGGGACCTTATGATGCTGTCATAGTGCCTAGTTTATACTTGCTACCACCAGACTGTTTTATTCATATTAGGAGAGACGTATGGGAACTCAGTGGACTCCAGGCATGAAGTTAACCACCCGCTGCAGTCCACCATCTTCCTTTCTGGGAATAAGGATGTGCTTGAGGGACTATAACCAGGGAATTGATCCAGACAGATGATGTAAAATGGATTTGTTCATCTTAAGTATTATGTATTAGTAGCTGTAGTTGCAACCCCAGGCCCATTAGAACAATAGCCCAGTGGACTGCAGGCTGAGTTACCCTTTTGTAGTCCACCGTTCTTCTGTTGGGGGATAGGTGTGGGATTGAGAATTGTGAATGTTATCAGGTAACCTCCCACCCCCCACCCCGTCCTATCCTGTTATCGCCACTCCAGCACCAATACATCGGGGGTTAGTTAAATCTATATTGAACTCCCTCACAGACAAAGGGTTAAATTATCAACAGGCCTGAGATTGTGCCATATTTTCAGGGCCCACTGTGCCACTTGTACAGCTGTGGTTGGTGCTGTTCCAGTTGCTGTTGTTGCTGTTCTGGTTCCTGCTGTTGCCGCTCCGGTTCCTGCTGTTGCCGCTCCAGTTCCTGCTGTCTGTGTTGGTGTTGCCACTGACTGTGAGGTTGGTGGTGCTGGTTCAGTGTTTCAGTGTTATACAATGGCATATAACGGAACATCTGGGGAAATACGTCAGACTACTGTGAAGAGGATCCCTTACGCCATCAGTCCTCAGCTCCTCCTGCTATTAGCTGCTACTACAGTGTCTGCTACAGCTACTACCACCCTTCTGAGATGTGAGTTAGAAATATTTTGGTTCATCCAACTTGACTTGGCGGAGAGTTTTGTCTTTGGCAACCTAAGCCCCATAGCCCAGAAACAGAATAGGACAAGGATAGCATTACTGTGGCTTTGCATCCTTTCCAGATCACTTTTAAGCCAAGTTGAGGTGGACAGAGTATAACAGTTGCTCCCCTATTTACGATATTTTAATAGAGAATTCCTCACCCCATTGTTGGGTGGGAAAAGGAGATAGAACTGATGATGATAATTATGATCAGTGGCAGTGCGAGGCTGCATAACTAGATCTTTCCACCACTAGGGTTTACGAGGCCAGTTAACTTAATCTAGGTACTGATTGTACTTGCCAATCAACGACAATGACAACGATGATGATGATAGGATAGGATGATGCAGTGCCAGGACTCAGTCCCTGGCACTATCAGGCTGGCAGCCCCAAAGCCTAATAAAATCTCAAGCTGGTAAGTCTTTAATCTCACCAACAGTAGTTCGTAGCTCAGACATTCTTAAGTGGGAGAGCAACTGTCTTTATTTTCTCTAACACCAGATGGTTTTATTCAACTGAGAGTGATGCTTGGGGGTCTAAGGATAATAATGACCTTTATTTTTAATTTATTTATATTAGTCTGTGCTCAGTTATCATAGTTCTTGCACCTTAACTTAGCCCAGGATTTGTTCCTATACCAGCTTGTTTTCCTGTATCTCACTGGTAGAATAACACAGTACTACAGGTGTACATCCATCCCATTGCACTTCTTCGTAACTAGCATTCTACTTGATAAACTATTGCTGAGATGCTTATTTTATGCCAGGTTAGAGTAACAAGAGTACAGTTAGCAGATTCCTTGGGTATACCAGTAGCAGATAGTTTTGAAACCTTTCCTTTTCACTTCATGATTAGTATGTCCCCTTGCTAAGCTGTTGCATCAGCTTAGCATTATTTCAAGTTGATAGATAGATAAAGTACACAGATAGATAAACATTACACAGATGTACATACTGTAGATAGATAGATTGATTGCAATAAGTGTTAGCTAGATAGATATACTGCAAGAAACTTGTGATAGAAATACTCCCCATGTTATTTTTTATGCCTTTGCCCGCTGGTATAGTATTTCTCTTAGTTGAACAATGTCTGGTGTTAGTTCAAAGTGGCTTGTCTCCTTTGTGGCTGTGATGATTTCCAAGCATACTTTTTTTAGCAAGCCTAGCCACCTAAAAGACATCCAAGTGAATTATGAATATGATTATTGACTGAATATTATTATGATGTTTTTATTGTAGCTAATTGATGCACAGTGGACAGTTTTTCTTAGCCTGTGTGGTTTGGCCAGTTGTTTCAGGTACATGTGTATATTGTTGCTATGGTTTCCTTTTCAATCACCCACACCAGTTGACCCTGCAGTGTCAGTGTTACTTGTTTACGAACCTTGCCCCTATCGATTCCTCCATGTAGAAGTTAGAACACTAAGTACTGGAACGCATGTAAAAAAAAATAAGCTCCAAATCAGACTGAGAAGATTAACGTATTACACCAGCAGTAACTGTACAAAAAGTCTGCATCGCAAAAATAAACCTCGAAAATTTCGTGCTGAATTAGTTGGTATTTTACTGTTGTGTAGTGTGGCCCCAAGTCCCTTTGCTGCTAATGGGGTTTGGGGGAAATGGGGATGTGTGGGTGGGTCGGTAATCATTTTTACAGCACAGACAACCCACCATTGTGTGCTATGATATATATCGGTTCTATTGTCGGTAATGGGGGCTTCCGGAGTTCAGAGAGAAGGGGTCGTTATTGCAGATGTTGGAAGGATAAGTGCCACACAGGTGGATGATTATACAAGTATGAGTAAACATGCACGCAGCCCTTTTTTGCAATAACCATGTTGTGGACGTACAGTAAGGGGGCGGAATGCTCTATGAGGGGGTTGTGTTCACGGCTGTTTTGTTTTTTATTTTTTATGGTCCAGGCAATGCTTCGAGGATTAGGCATACGCTCTTAATTGGATATTGCAAGCTGGACGTTGCACACTTTGTTCACATCTATGAGATGCTGGACCACACATTCACAGCCACCCATTCATTCACCAATTTTTTGTTTCTCCCTTTTTGCAAGAGATCTGGGACTAGCTACTGACTGATGTCATACCTTATGGGAGCGCTGTAACTCTTACACCACCATGTGACTGTCTAATTGTATGTTACCACCAACTGTAGTAACTTATATTCTGGGCAGCAAGAAGCCACTTGGCTTGTCACCCGTCATAATCACGAGATGTCTATCTGTCTTGATTAGTAGTCATATCAAACAAACAGTTTCATTACATCCTGCTGTCAGCTCTGAAAGAAGACATCTTTGCCAGATTCGAGTAAAGCGATTAAGGTTATAGACAACTGGCCAGCCGTATACTGCTATAGGCTATGAAATGTTTTGCAGAAATCCTGTCCTGAGCATGAGCAAAAGTATGTAGACACTTCTGTGCCAGCTGTAGGAATGGAAGGTGTTGTTTGTAATATTTTATGTGGTAAGGACTGCACACCAGAGTTACTATTCTCTCATAGTCCACCATTCTCCTTTAGGGGGATAATAAAGGAACTGAAGGCTGTTAGTTTAACCTGACAGTTTCGATATCAGATCATTGCCATATGAAAGTGTCTGTTCCAAGCATCAGGAAAACAAGTTGGAGAAGGATGTTACTTGTTTGTCATTTGGGGAAGAAAGATAAATATGAAATACAAGTTATTGCTGGCAGACCATCATTGGCATACTTTTGCACATGCCTGTCCATCACAAATGTGCAGTAAGTCCTGGTTATTTGCCACAGATGCTAAGAAATGCAGGGTGGTTCAAATATTATCCCATATGTTTTGTTCTTGCTTGTTTGAACCATACCTTACCCCATCCTTAGATGGGAAAAAGAGGTTAGGGTGGTGGTGATGGTTGTGAATTTATTGCAATGAAGAGAATAATAATGGCTCATGTTGGTTATTATATTGATTATGATGATTATAACGATGATTGATGTGGTGCAGGCTCAGTCAGCATTACCATATCTACCGTGCATCATTTTCTGTGTCTCATAACCCTTTCTTACTTTATAGCAATTGCTTGTTTACATCCGTTGTTTGCATGTTTTGTCAAGTAATTAAATATCTCCCCTTGCATTGGATTCAGTATTTGCCTAAAGTTCACTCATTTCATTAAGCAGAAATTTTTGTCCTCCTCTGACTGTTATCTCTCTACTGCCAGACATCTCAGTCCCATAAGGGGGGCCACAAACAAATTAACTCCATGTTGCACTGTCATGTGCCATTTCACTGCCTTCTCTCCAACTCACACCCCCTCCCTCTTATCTCTCCACTCCATTCTTCCATCTTCGCCATGGTCTCCCCTCCTCCTCTCCCCCTACCTTTTTCTAGTCAGTCTCTCATTCTCCATCCTCAACATGGCCAATCCATCTTAAAGTATTTCTCCTAATAGCACCATAGTGCATCTTTACTTCCTCATTTCTTTGTCTGTCTGTCCATAAAATTCCACACACTCCTCACTTCATTTACACTCCTCTCACTCTTGACTTGTCCTTCCAACAGGATCCAAGCCTCACTTCCATGCTCACTTCCCTACCTATTATCACAGCTTTCAATGATCCAGCAACCTTTCTACCCTGCCGTACCCATTCAAGCACTTGCATCCTTACACATCACACTACTTAAGTACTTGAATGCACTTTCCTTCTCTGTTTCCTCACCATCCTGTCTCACTGTGCATGTTTGACTTCTTTTCTAAGAACATAGCTCTACTCATACATACATTCTCTTTTGGATTCTGTTTCCTACATACACCCCCAGACTCATTCACCAAGCCTTGCAGTTCACATTCCTCACAATACAGTATCATCAGCAAGCAACAGTTCAGGATGTTTCCACACCTTACCCTCTCTCTCATTAGACACTCCAATATATTCACATCCCTGCCCATTATCTCTCTTATAGCTCCATCCATATACGAATTGAACTACCACAGAGGCATGACACACACAGACATGACAGACAGAGACATGACACACAAAAGCATGATACAATATCATATGACACAACCATGACACAAGGAGACATGAAACTTTTGGCCTTATTCAGATTCATTTCTCACTGGCAGAACAAGCTAGCACTGTGACCCAACATCCTTTCCATAGCACTTCTTTGTGACTAGCGCCATATTAGTCTTGTTTCAACTAGCATTTACAAAGGAAAGATGGTAATTTAATCCCCTGTTAAAAAGAGCATAATTGAATGAAGTCGTTAAAATACATGCATCCCACACACCTGCAGACTGAGCCGATCACCATATATATGGACAGCCCTGTATTATGATTTAGTAAATTGTGGGCTGCTGTTGCTGTGGTCCTGTATTCCTCTGTAGTAGAGCTGTAACCAAACCACTTCTCTGAACCAGTATAGCTTCAGTATTTTTGCCTTTACAGTATTTTGCCCTCTGAGTAAATATAACAGTGTCAGTTGTTTGTAGCTTATTTGTGTGTGCTGATCATCTATCTTCTTGAATGAGCTGAGAAATTTTGCTAAGGATATATGCATGTCATTTTCCAAAGTAAACTGTTGATAGATGCACACACATGCCTGAAATAGATTATTAGAGGATAATCTCTGTTGTAAGGATCAATTCTCATCCAAAAGCCCATATTGCCTCTTTTCTTTCATTAAATTCCAGTATTTAGTTTCTCCAGCATTGACTTTGATTGTTTGTAGTTAAAATGAGCCTGGGACCACCACAACAGCAGGTGTTATCAGCCCAAAAGATCATAAATAAATGTGGCCAATAACAGGACTTACTCGAAAAGCCATAGTGCATTTTTAGCAAACAATAAAAGTAGGTGTTTTGCATATATTATCCTTCCTGAAGTATTGATGTTGGTTATTGTATTTGTTTGCCTATTTTCTTGTTATTTTTGCATTATTATTTTTGCCATGCCATAATGATGTACTGCACAGTCAGCCACAAGAAAAATGTGATGAAAAAAATATGTACTGTACTCGTGTCCTTGTTTAGTTGATTTTAATTGGCAACAGGTCAGCTATGAAATTTTTATCCTCAGTCCGTATTACCCCCCTGCCTATGACCTCCAGTCTTTTAAACACAAAGTGTGCATGAATTTCAGAATTAATGGATCTTGAATTTGGCTGTCCTTTGTGTACTATTTCTTGCACCCTTCATTTTTCTCATCTCTGCTTTAAAAAGAAAAATGCATTGCCCCAAATAGCACTGAGAATTTAAAACTAACAGGCATCCTTAGTTAATGTTTATTAATGGCACAGATTAATGAGCATCTTGAGTTGTGTCCCTTCATTAAACATCCTCACTTGATTCACTTCATTTAGGTCAGAGATTAATGAGTTGAGATTCTTCCCTGCATATATACGAACATTTGTCATTAATACGGTTTATGTTTTTTGTTAATATATATTTTTTTCCTGTGGCTGACTGTATGTTTATATATTGATATGGGTGTGTTTTTTTGTGCCTGTTTATTTCTGTTGATTTATTTTATAGTCAGTTTGATTTCGCCTGACAGAGATTCATTACCTCTAGCTTGGATTATGGCCAGGTGTAGTCAGACTGGAGAGTTAATTTGAATAGTAACCAAGGAATCTCATCCCTACTTCCACCAAGGCTTATCAGATTTTATGTAGCCACAGATTCATTACCTCTAGCTTGGTTTATGGCCAAGTGTAGTTAGACTTGAGAGTTAATTTGAATAGTAACCAAGGAGACTCATCCCTACCTCATCACTAAGGCCTATTGAATTTTTATACACCAATGATTTAGTACTGTAGTTATAAAAGTTGCCTTGTTTTGTCAGATGGAATTAAACTGACTATAGTTATGTATGTGTTGAATTGCAATATTATCTTTATATTTCTATTCATGTTTGTACTAGCATGTAATAATGTGCCAATGTAATGTCATATTCAGATGTTTAAAATTTTAAAACTATATGGATTAGGGTGTCGGGCTGTAGTTAGATATGGAAAGATCCTGAGGTGCCCATGGACTGAACTGTTTTGATATACCGCTTTGTATCACACAGTCATTTGCCATATTTTCTTAAGCATGTGCAAGAACTAATTTACTTGTCTGGTCCCTATCATCTGTTAACTCTTGGCATCTCAGAAATCAGCGTGTTATGTGTTGAGCAGATTATTTTGTGCAATATTCAGTATTAGGCAGACTATGTTGTATAAAGTTATAAGCTGTCCATCATCACAGCCAATTGTTTATACATTTTAGGATGATCGTTATGTTCTGAGGCTGTGTTGTCGATATTTCTCTTTCATTGTTGCATTTTCCTTGTGTATCGTTTGGGTGTTAGTGATGGTGTTGGTGTCTGTTGGGTTGGGTTGTGATGGTTTATGATTCTATTGAGAGACAGAGAGAGAGAAATATAATTGACGGTGATTTAATATCGATGTTGGAATGAGCGAGGATGTTTGATGTGCCCATGGTTGTGTGTGTGTGTAAGATACTGGGATTTGAATTGTGAGTGAATGTGTGTCAGAGTCATTTCAGTGGGATTGCAGTTGGCCAGTTTTTCCCTCTTTGGGGGTTTCCTCTGTGCTTTATGGGCATTACACCCTGTACATTACACCCATATGTAAAAAAGTAAATAAATAAACATGAATAGGGGTGTGACTGCTTGAAAAAGAAGAAAAAAAATTGTTATGATGATTTACAAATAATTGGTTATGACGATGATGATGATTAGTCCACTTCACTAGGCATGGTGCTGATAGTTCTTCTGCTTAATGCTTGTTCATTTTTTCTTCCTTGTTCAGTGGAAATGAAATTGAAAGAGGGAGAGAAATTGAGAGAGAAAGCTTGTCTGAGTGCTAAAAATCCTTACTGGCCTCTGACCCTCCCATCACCTGTAATGAGAGTGTTCCCCCCACCTTCCCTTAGCATAAAAATTGATTCTTATATTTTATTTCTTTGTCAATAAATAATAAACCTATTAGATCAAGATTATGCTCTTTTGAAGAATATTTGCTGTGTATTAGTAAATCTTGGCTTGTAATCACACTTGATTGACTACAGAAAGCCTGGCAGCCCCAAAGATATATGTTGAAAGATCGTCTGTTGTGGTAGTGTGGTGTGGTGTGGGAGGAGGCCTTACACTGTGGTACATGTAGTGAGTGTTTTGTGGTAGTGTGGTGTGTAGTGTGTATGGTGCATGTGTGTGGTGTGGGAGGAGGCATTACACTGTGGTAAATGTGAGTGTGTTGTGGTGTGAGAGGAGCCATTACATGGTGGGTATAGTGTATTGTCTGTGAGTTGTATATTGTGTTGGCACTGAAGTAGAGAAAGATGATTGTGTTGAAATCTGGTTATACTTTTCTAACTCTAACTTGGCACAATTTATCATGTTTTTGCAGCTTTTTTTTAACATTTCCCACTGGTAAAAACTAAATGTTACAGACCTACGTTCTTTCCATAGCTTTTCATCGTGACAGGCATCATATTTTAATGCTTGTTTACTGTATTCATACAACTCGGCGTTCATGAGAGCATAAGCCATTTTTAAACCAAGTTAGAGTAGAAAGAGAATAGGTGTAATTGTGTTTCTGGGTATGGTTGAGTCTGAAGGGTGGGTGTCTTGTGATGGTTTTTGAAGGCTTCTATTGTATATCTAGGTAGTAGCTATGTACCATCTGAAACTGTAGAAATAAAGTTTTTAAAAAAAGAAGAAAAAAGTGGATGACGGCCACAGCCACTGGCGGACTGCACTTAGGCTACCGGTATCGCATATGGTCGGAGTTGCAGGTGGTCGGAGCCAGTGACCTGTACTGTGAAATTCCATATGCTTTTTACAGCACAGTTCTTTCTGAATGTGGGGCGTTTTAGTGGGGAGAAAAAAATGTTATCAAATATATCTTTGTGAAATTTAGTGGTGGGTGTAGGATGAGAACAAATGTTTTTGAAAAACTAGTGTAGGTGTTGACTGGGTATAGGTGCTGGGTAGTGAGTGTATACAGTACCTCTAAGACAGGCACGTAGCACCCGTCTAGCAACAAACTCTCATCCCTTTTCTGTCGAATTCTCTTATGCAAGAGTTAACCATTACTCCCAGTCCTTCATTTATGCAACAGGCCAACTTTGGAACTGTCTTCCTCTGTTTGTTTTCCCTACTACCTATTGTCTTTAGTCATTAAAATGCAGTGTGTCCAGGCATCTCAAAATGAACGGATCTTGATTTTGACTCTCTTTCATATTGTTTTTGTTTTTTCTTGGAAGGAACATGGCCTATGGTTCCTTCTTGCATTTAAAAAAAAAAAAAAAAAAAAAAAAGGATCTGTGCAGGAGGGGGGTCAGTATTGCCAAAATTCTGAATATAACAAGTGATATCTCAGAAGGGTTAATATACATGATTTTACAGTATTACATTTAATTACTGTCTCTCAGTATATGGAGACAGTTCTTACCATGGCTAATATTTGGTGTATATAGTCCATCTGTCTGTAGCCAGACACCGTGATCCCATAAGGGGTAGTCATTTGTCTGAGTTGGTTATTTTGCAGGGAGGGGCACTAACCCCCTGCCAAAAACTTGTTCACACGCAGGGAACACATATGGTTTGGTTACATGTTTACCATCCAGTGTTGTAAGTGGTTTCCTTGCTTACAAGAAACTTTAGGCTTATCACCAAATGCAAAGCCATCTGAAATGGAAAGAAGCGTAATACAAAGTGACAATGGATTTACATAGCCCTGGAGTTAGTGGATCCAAATTGCCTTGACAGAGAATGCCACATAACTGAATACACTTATTTAGGATGCCATATCAGATGCTTATCAATGCAGAAAGAAATGATATACTGTTTAGAGTGGGTACCATCTACTGGAAGATATACAGTACGCCAATACAAAAATGGAATGTCAGGCCTTTACGAGACTATTGCATCGTAAAGTGTATGTGTGAGTCATAAGCTGTTTGCAATATTACAAGCTTGATGCCCCAGAAATTCACCTTGAAGCTTCAGTGCTTCAGTTTTAAGGTAGTTTGTCAAGGCAGCTCAAAATGAATGAATCTTGAATTTGGCTTTGTTTTATTTATTTTTTTTCTTGGAGGGAACAATCATGCAGGCTTCTGGCCTTCAGTTTCTTCTTTGCATAAGAAAAAATAAAAATTAAAATTAAAAAAAAATAAACAATCTACTCATGTAGTATGCACAGATACTGTTTCAGCTACTCTACAGTATGAAAAAAATAACGTGCTTTTCAGAACACAGTTCCATTAGAATGAAAGTTGTTTCTGTAAGGGGGAAAAAATTATGTGAGGTAGTGCATGTAGTGTTTAAGGTTTTGAATGGCTGTAGTGGCTGGGTAGTGAGTATGTACAGGATAAATTAGTAACAGAAAAAAAGGAGGAAGAATAAAGTCCAAAAATGGTTGCACATTTTATTTGGATATAGGTCACTTTTTAATACATTTGGGGCAGTGGTCAAGTGATAGGTCTTGTACAACTTCCTTG
>JAGKTI010002254.1:36730-69477 GCA_018397915.1 Birgus latro | reverse complement strand
TTATGGTAACCATAGGTTAGGTTAGGTTAGGACCGGACATGAAATTACCTGCTTCCACCTTTTTTCTAGCTGTTTTACTTAAGAACCATGCATGGGAAAATTACATTGCAAGTAGGAAATTATGATTAACATTTTTGGTAATCTTTTAAGACATTTACATCATGATGAAAACAGGTTAGGCATGAAAATCTTTATGGTAAGCATAGGTTAGGTTAGGTTAGGTTATGACCGAATATGAAATTCACTGGCCCCCACCTTTTTCCTAGCTAGTGCACTTAAGAACCATGCATGAAAAAATTAAATTGCAAGCAGGAAATTATGATTAACATTTTTGGTAATTTTTTGACACATTTACAGCATGATGAAAACAGGTTAGGCATGAAGTTAGGGTACTTACAAACAAGAAGCTGCCATCCTGATGTAATAATCCACTCCATCATCTCAGACTCTGACAGGAAGACCTTGCACCTGACACACCTTTCCAATTGAGAATCACCAGCACTTATCACCAACACTTTCCACAACGTTTTTTTTTTTTTGTAACTGGAATCACATCACTTCACTGCACTGTACATAACAGTAAATTCCATCATCACACACATGATGAAGAAGGCGAAGAGCAGTATCAAGCACTGTAGGAGGTAGGGTATCACCACAAAAGCAATGACTTCGGCCGCCATTGTCGGAGGTGTTCATGAGGCAGTAACTGAGTGGGTAATGGCGGCCGACAGACAGACGCCACGAGTGTAAACATAGCTGATCGGCGCGGGCGGGAAATTCAAACTGGCGCAGTCCCAAAAAATCGAAATTTTTTTAATTTTTTTTTAATTTTTGGGCATTTTGGGGGTTGGGCAGCCCACAATATCCGAATAGTGAGTATGTCCGAGTATTGGACATCCGAATAATAGAGGGATTACTGTATATATATATATAAAATATGAGGTAATTGATAGTGCCATACACCTGGAATTGGCTAATTATCACTTGGCAACATCCAACCTGCACTCGTTCGCTAATTTCTCCTGCTTTTTTACCCATGAAATATGCCGTATGAGCTGTTTTTGTAATATAAATGTATATAAGAAAGGAAGGGAGAAGCCTGAGTGATATTTATATTCACCTGGAACTACCTATTTTATTATGTATTGTCTAGATTTCCTGTGACTTATTTCTTAGCATATACATTAGCAGCTGACATTTTCAACTCTCGGCTACCGAGATCCGTATCATTCAGTTCACTGACGTCCTTCAAGCTGGAAATACGTTGCAGTCGTGCCCCTCCATTTCTGCTTCTTTTGCGCACATTATGAAAGGCCCTGTGACCTCTACCCCTACTAAACATCGCGTGGGAAGCGGTAAAGGACTGTAGATATATATAAGTGTAATAAAGTACTAGAAATAATAAAGTGTGAGTGTGTATATGAATAAGAAATGACAATACGAGCGGCGAATTAGCGCAAGTGGGAGGCTCGTACGCGTTCGTATTTTACATTGCTTTCACTTTCACTTTTTTTTTTTTTTTTGAGTATGGATTCCAAACTACTTGGAAATCATTCAGTAGTGTTTCTAGTGATAATATCAGGCAGTGGTATTCATATTACGGGATGTCGGGAAGTGTAAAGTGAAGACTTAGTTACCCAACTTCAGAAGTCTCCACAAGTCCTACAGTAGTCGACGAGTGCTAAAAAGACATCTCAGGAGAAAGCTGAAGGTATGTGCCATATGCAAATTTAATAATAATATTCTAGGACTAATAACTGATTTTGGCAAATATTTTTAAAAAAGTCAGTTGGAGTGCGGATTTGCCCTGCGGGCGGGCACGGTGCGCCTCCGACAACCCTGCGGTTAAGGGGTTAAAGTGGATGGGAGATTACTTGATAGGAAGGCAGATGAGAACAGTTATAAGAGACAAGGTTTCACAATGGAGAAATGTGACTAGTGGAGTACCCCAGGGCTCTGTCCTGGCCCTGATAATGTTTCTGATATATGTAAATGATTTGCCAGAGGGTTTGAATAGTGACATGAGTATGTTTGCAGATGATGCTAAAATCATGAAACATATTAAATGTATTGATAGTTGTAAAGAACTGCAAGAGGACTTGGACAAACTCCACAGCTTGAGCCAAACTTGGAAAATGGATTTTAATACCAGGAAGTGTCATGTATTAGAAATGGGAATTAGTGAAAGAAGACTGCACTGGACATATAAAATGGGCATTGAGATAATTGGTAAAAGAAAGGATGAAAAAGACTTGGGATTGATTATTCAGGATGACTTGTCACCAGAAAAACATATAAACAAAATTATTGGAGGAACTTATAGATTACTGACTAATGTGAGAGTGGCTTTTAATTATAATATGTGGATGAGGAAATGTTGAGGGAGATGATAGTGACCATGATAAGACCAAGATTAGAGTATGCGGCAGTGGTATGGTCACTTCATTTGAAGAAGCATATTGATAAACTAGAGAGGGTTCAACGGATGGCAACAACGGTGATACCATGTTTAAGGGAACTCACCCACGAGGAGAGATTGGAAAAATTGAAGTTACCAACACTGCACGAGAGAAGGGAAAGAGGTGACTTGATTACGATATTTAGAAATGTAAGAGAATTGGAAGGATGGATAGAGAGGATCTTCTTGTGTTGGATGATGGAAGAACAAGAGGTCATGGCTTCAAGTTGAGGAAATGTAGATGTCTTAATGATCTCAAAAGGTTCAGTTTCCCGAATTGAAGCATAAGTATTTGGAATGACTTAGACGAAGAGGTGGTGCAGGCGAAAAACATGCATGTATTTAAAACTAGATTAGATGAATGTAGATATGGAGACAGGACAACATGAGCTTAGCACAATTTCTGTATACAGTAAAAACTCACTATAACGGACTAGTTGGGGCCCAAGCCATTCTGAAAAATGCGAAATTCCGATAAAAGCAACATTCGGACTTACCCCTGCAAATCCAAACTTTTTCCGATATATCAGACATTAGTCCGGATTGCATCAGTGGGTTTCACCACCATTGCAGTATTGTACTGTGTTATACCTTCACTACGTTAATCAAATGGTATAATAATACTGTACTGTGCACAGAAAAACATGTCTATTACTTGTCTTATTGTGGTGAACATAGCTTAAGTGGTCAGGCAGTCTGGACTGCTTCTGGCTTCATTGGACTTTTTCCGATATACGCTATAGGAGTTCAGTCCGGTAGCTCCTCGAGTCCGATAAAAGCGCATTCCGGTGTACTGAAGTCCGTTTTATCGAGGTCATAGTGTACTACAAATTTGTAAATACAAGTACAGTAATCTCTCTACTATTCGGACGGCCAGTATTCGGATGCATCACTATTCGGACATTGTGGGCTGTCCGACTCCCAAAATGCCCAAAAATTCGAAAAAATAATAAAAAAAAAAATCCGATTTTTTTGGACAGCGTCAGTTTGAATTTCCCGCGTGTGCCAATAGGCTGTGTTTTCGCGCGTCGTGCTGTCTGTCTGTCTCATTTCCCACTCCGTTCCTGGCTCATAAACACGCTCTGAAAATGGTGGCTGAAGTGATTGGTTTTGTGGTGATACCCTACCTCCTGCAGGGCTTGATGCTGCTCTTCACCTTCTTCATCATGTGTGTGATAATGGCCCCGCCACCTGAGAAGAGGAAGAAAGTGGTTCTGACTCTGGAGAAGAAGAGGGAGTTGTATTGGAGAAGGTGCACACCGGGTGGCCAACGTCACGGATCCTACCTGAATTCAACCTCCCTCTCTCCACTTTATTTGATATCAAAAAGTCCCGAGACAAAATACAGCAGTACACGGCTGATTTCGCTTCGAAGACCAGACGAAACGTGGAGAGGAAGGTGATGTTTACTCCTAAGTATGCTGAGATTGAATAAATTCTCCAGGACCCGTCACTAAACCACACAGGAATTTACCGTTATGTACAGTGCAGTGAAGTGATGTGATGCAAGGTATGCGAAAGAAAACGTTATGGAAAGTGCTTGTGAGAAGTGCTGGTGAGTGTAAAGTGCACCGGAAGTGCTAAGGTGTCAAGTGCAAGGTCTTACTGTCAGTCTGAGATGATCAAGCGGGTTATACATGACGGCGGCATCTTTCTCATAAGTACCCAAACTTCATCAAAATTCCTTATTTTGTTCTTTCCATATCACTAATCTCATGCATAAACTGTGTGAAAGATGATTTCCATAATGATTTTCATGTTTAACCTGTTTTCATCATGCTGTAAATGGGTTAAAAAATTACCCTAAATGTTAACCATAATTTCCTGCTTTCAATTTAATTTTTTCATGCATGGTTATAAGTGCACCAGCTATGAAAAAGGTGAATGCCTTTGGTTTGTGTGCAAGATGATTACCATAAAGATTTTCATGTCTAACTTGTTTTCATCATCCTAAAAATGGGTTAAAAAATTACCCTAAATGTTAATCATAATTTCCTGCTTTCAATTTAATTTTTTTCATGCATGGTTTTTAAGTGCACCAGCTATGAAAAAGGTGAATGCCAGTGAATTTCATGTCTGGTCATAACCTAACCTAACCTAACCATTTTTTTGCTAACAATTTACATCATTTACTGTACTTGATGCTTTCTATCCAATAATTTAGTGCATAAAATGTGAGAAAAGATGATTTCCATGTCTGATACTTACTTATACTATTCTGGCAAATTCTGAGCACCTATGCCTTACTCACCTCTAAATCATCATTTTTTGGTTAAAATTCAATTAATTCATGCTTTATGTGCATTATTTATGTGAAAAGGGACCTAAATAAGTGCTATACGTGTCCGGTAGGAAGGTAGTTTTCTGATTTAGGTTAGTTTAGGTTAGGGTCATGAATGACCGGTGCTGGAGCTTCAGGACCAATATTTGGACAAAACCAGTGTCCGGACATGCCTTTGGCTCTATTATGTCGAATAATGGAGGGATTACTAGTTAAATACACACACACACACACACACACACACACACACACACACACACACACATTCCCGCAGCAAGCAGAGCCAGTCGTCCCCTAGCAACACACTAGCACACACACACACACACACACACACACACACACACACACACACACACACAAGATCAAGAGAATACTGTACAAAGAACAGCAACCAAGATGGTCCCCAGCCTGGCTGATCTGTTGTATGGAGAGAGGCTGGAAAAGCTGGATCTGCCATCCCTAGAAGAAAGGAGAGAGAGGGGTGACATGATTGCAGCATTCAGGGCTGTGATGGGAGTAGATGAACTCTATAAAAAAGATTTGTTTTTATGGGATGGGAAAGAAACAAGAGGACACGGAATGATTCTGAAAAAACCAAGTTGCTTGAAGGATATTAAGAAATATAGCTTTCCATATAGATCCATAGCCCTGTGGAATAGCCTAGACAAAGAGATCGTCCAGTCTAAAAACTTAAATGAATTCAAAACAAAATTTGACTTATTGAGAAAAAGAGACTGGACCTCGAGTGTAGCTCATTTCCTGTATATCACAACTAGGTAAATACACACAAACATTCTCTCTCTCTCTCTCTCTCTCTCTCTCTCTCTCTCTCTCTCTCTGAGATAAAAGACTATATCATAGAATATATATATACTGTATATATATATATTTTTTTTTTGCAAGGAAGAAGGAACCAAAGGCCAGGGCCCGCTTACTGTTCCTTCCAAGAAAAAGCAAAAACAATACAAAAGAGAGCCAAATTCAAGATCCATTCATTTCGAGATGCCTGGACACACTGCGTTTGAAAGACTGGAGATCATAGGAAGTAGGGAATACAGACAGAGGGAGACAGTTCCAGAGTTGACCAGTTGCATAAATGAAGGACTGGGAGTAACGGTTAACTCTTGCATTAGAGAATTGGACAGAAAAGGGATGAGAGTTTGTTGCTAGACGGGTACTATGTGCCTGTCGTAGAGGTGGAGGGATGCAAGCAGACAGTTCAGAGGAACAGTGACTGTTGAAGTAGCGATAGAAGAGAGATAAAGAAGCAACAGTGCGGCGAAGAGACAAAGGTTGAAGAGAATCAGTAAGAGAAGGAGAGTTAATGAGACGAAAAGCCTTTGACTCCACCCTATTGAGAAGAGCTGCATGTGGGGAGCCTCCCCACACATGAGAGTTGTACTCCATACACGGGCGAATAAAACCCGTGTACAAGGTCAACAACTGTGCATGGGTAAAGAAAGTTCGGAGTCGGCTTAGCACACCTAATCTCTTGGAAGCAGATTTCACAAGAGATGTAATATGTTCTTTCCGAGACAAATCCCGAGAGAGTGAAACCCCTAGCATGTTCAAGGATGATGCAGGACTGAGCTGGGCATTATTAAACATTAGTGGGTAGTCCTGAGGAAGATTTTGTCGGGTTGATTAGTGTTAGAACTGAGTTTTTGATGCATTAGAAATAACAAGATTATTTATACCCCAATCAGAGATACGAGCCAAGTCAGACATTAGGTGTGCCATAGCCTCATCCCTTGTTTGCTGAAGTAACTGCTGAGATGGACGTTGAGGAAATCAAATGGAAAGGTGAAGGGTGGAATCATCAGCATATGAGTGGATAGGGTTAGATGTACAGCTTAGAAGGTCATTGATGAATAAAAGGAAGAGAGATGGTGATAGAACAGAGCCCTGAGGAACACCACTGTTGATAGGTCTAGGAGAAGAACGATGGCCATCTACAACAGCAACTATTTAACGACCAGAAAGGAAGCTAGAGATGAAGGCACAGATAGGAGGATAGAAACCGTAGGAGGGGAGTTTGGAAATCAAAGATTTATGCCAGACTCTATCGAAAGCCTTTGAGATGTCAAGTGCAATGGCAAAGCCTTCGCCAAAGTCCCGAAAGGAGGATGACCAGGAGTCTGAAAGGTAGGTGAGAAGATCGCCAGTGGAGCGTCCCTGACGGAACCCATACTGATGATCAGAAAGAAGGTTGTGACAGGAAAGATGCTTTAAAGTTTTTCTGTTAAGAACTGATTCGAAAACTTTTGAGGTACAGGATGTTAAAGCAATTGGACGATAGTTAGAGGGTTGGGAATGGTCACCCTTCTTTGGGACTGGCTGAATGAGAGCAAACTTCCAGCAAGAAGGAAAGGTACAAGTTGAGAGACAAAGACGAAAGAGTTTACCTAGGCAGGGTGTAAGCACAGAAGCACAGTTTTTGAGGACAACAGGAGGGACTCCATCAGGCCCATATGCCTTGTTAATATTGAGGCCAGTGATGGCAGAAAACACATCAGCTGAAGAAATTCTAATGTCAGTCATGAGGATGTCTGAGGGGGGAAGTGATGGAGGAACAGCACCGGAATCATCTAAGGTAGAATTGGAGGAGAAAGTCTGAGTGAAGAGATCTGCTTTATCAGTAGAAGAAATAGCTACAGAGCCATCAGAGTAGAAAAGAGGAGGGAAGGATGATGAGGTAAAGTTGTTAGAAAGGTTTTTGGCAAGGTGCCAAAAGGAGCGAGAAGAATTCGAGTTGGAGAGTTGGGAACATTTAGCACGGATGAAATTATTTTTAGCAGAGCGAAGGACAGACTTAGCATGATTCCGGGCAGAAATATAAAAAAGATGTGATTCAGGGGTGGGTTGGCTCCGGTACCTTTTAAAGGCCCTCTCCTTGTTGCGGACAGCATTAGAACAAGCGTGATTAAACCAAGGCTTTCTTGCATTAGTCAGAGGATATGAGAAAGGAATGTATGCTTCCATGCCTGAGAGAATAACCTCCGTAATGCGCAAGGCACACTCAGACGGCTCCCGGCCATGGAAGCAATAATCATTCCAAGGAAAGTCAAAGAAGTACTGCCTGAGGGCCTCCCAATCTGCAGCTCCAAAGTGCCACAGGTGGCATTTCTTTGGAGGGTCCACAGGCTGTACCGGAGCGATAGGACAGGTTAAGGTAATAAGGTTATGATCGGAGGAGCCCAACGGAGAGAAAAGATTAACTACACAGTGTAAGCAGAATTATTAGTTGTTAGGAAAAGGTCAGGTATGTTGGAACTCTCTCCAAGGCGGTCAGGGACACAGGTAGGGTGCTGTACAAGCTGCTCTAGGTCAATAAGGATAGAAAAGATGTAGGCTTGTTCACCAGGTGGATCAGTGAAAGGAGAGGAGAGCCAAAGGTGGTGGTGAACATTGAAATCTCCTAGAATGGAGATTTCGGAGAAAGGAGAAATGGATAGAAAGTGTTCTTTCATAGAAGTAAGATAGTTAAAGAATTTTTGATAGTCAGTAGAATTAGGAGATAAGTAAACAGCTCAGATATATTTAGTCAGAGAATGGCAGGAAAGCCAAAGCCAGAGAGTAGAGAATTCAGAAGAAGAATCAAGTTCAGGAACACGAGAGCAAGATAGATCGTTGTATACATATACACAACAGCCACCTTTGGCTTTGAAATGAGAATAGAGAAAGTAGGAGGATGTGAGCCTCATTGTCTAACAGAAACAAAATTAACCCCAAAGATATAAAATGACTCCTTAAATTTGGCGAAGAGACAAAAATATGAAAAAAAAGAGGAGTTATGATACAGAGAAAAGACTCCAAGTAAAAAGTACAAATAGACATATCCTTACAAATAGAATTAATTGCAGTAGTTTTTAGTATATCAGAAGGGAAAATAATTGTGGCAAATTTATATATGCTACCTAAGACAAACACATGGGATAGAGGTGAATATGAAGATCTTGCAGAGAAGACAGTTCCGAGTTAAGAGCCCTACTATACAGAATGGAAGAGAAATTGAAAGAATTATACTAACGTGAGGTTTTAACAAAAATTCAGCATAAACTGGAATACTCTGGATGTAAGAAGCTTTGAAAGCTGTTGGGATCAAAAGCTCCTGGATCTTATACAGGAGTTTTTTGTAACACAACATGTAAAGAACACCAGAAAAAGAGGACCAAACGACCCCTCATTATTAGATCTCATATTTAATAGGCACAAAAATGAAATGACAACATAATCTATCACCCCTATTTGGCAAAAGTGACCATGCAGTATTATATTACAGTTTCAGAATAGCATGACATAGTTAGCGATAATGAAAATTACAAAAAGAGGCTAAACTACAAAAAGGGCAACTATCATGACCTAAGGAAGTTATTTAAGGATCTAGATTGAGAAAAGGAACTAAGAGGACAAGATGTAAATGTTACATATGAAAAATTCTGTGAATTTTACAAAACAGGAATCCAGAATTATATCCCACTGCACAGAGAAATGGAAATAAGGATATAGAATTGATTTAATACCGATTGTAAAAATGCAAAAGGGATAAGAGACTTGCTGTGGATCAGAGAAAGTGAGAGAGCACATAACAGCTACAAACCATCCTTCCCTCTCCCGGTGATGACAGTGAGCTGCCTGGAACCAGTCTGACTCACCACTTCTTCATTTCTGCAACATTCGTGGCCTTTCCTCTAACTTTCACTCTGTTGAGCACCACCTCTCACTTCTTCTTCATTTCTGCAACAGTCGTGGCCTTTCCTCTAACTTTCACTCTGTTGAGCACCACCTCTCCTCCCCTAAACTTCATCTTCTCCTAACTGAGACTCAGCTGTCTGAGGCAACTGATATCAAACCCTTTTCTGTATCCTCCTACTTTCTCTATACTCATTTCAAAGCCAAAGGTGTCTGTTGTGTATATGTATGCAATGATTTATCTTGCTGTTATGTTCTTGAACTTGATTCTTCTGAATTCGCTACTCTTTGTCTTCGGCTTTCCCGTCATTCTCTGACTAACTATATCTGCGCTGTTTACTTATCCGCTAATTTTACTGAATATGATAAATTCTTCAACTATCTTACTTCTACGATGAAACACATTCTATCCACTTCTCCTTTCTCTGAAATCTCCATTCTAGAAGATTTCAATGTTCACCACCAAGTTTGGTTCTCCTATCCTTTAACTGATCCACCTGGTGAACATCCCTACTTCTTTTCTATCCTTAATGACCTAGAGCAGCTTGTACAGCCCCCTACCTGTATCCCTGACCGCCTTGGAGAGAGCTCCAACATACTTGACCTCTTCCTTACAGCTAATCCTTCTGCTTACACTGTTAATCTTTCCACTCTGTTGGGCTCCTCCAATCACAACCTTATTACCTTAACCTGTCCTATCGTTCCGGTACGGCCTGTGGACCCTCCAAACAAACATCGATTGTGGCACTTTGGAGTTGCAGATTGGGGGGCCCCTCAGGCAGTACTTCTTTGATTTTCCCTGGAATGATTATTGCTTCCATGGCCAGGAGCCATCTGAGTGTGCCTTGTTCATTACGGAGGTTATTCTCTCGGGCATGGAAGCATACATTCCCTTCTCATATCCTCTGACTAATGCAAGAAAGCCTTGGTTTAATCACGCTTGTTCTAATGCTGTCCACAACAAGGAGAGGGCCTATAAAAGGTACCAGTGCCAACCCATCCAAGAAACACATTTTTTTTGTTTCTGCCTGGAATCGTGCAAAGTCTGTTCTTCGCTCTGCTAAAAATAATTTCATCTGTACTAAATGCTCTCAACTCCCCAACTCAAATTCTTTCCGCTCCTTCTGGCACCTTGCCAAAAACCTTTCTAACAACTTTACCTCATCTTCCTTCCCGCCTCTTTTCTAGTCCAATGGCTCTGTAGCTATTTCTTCTATTGATAAAACAGATCTCTTTGTTCAGACTTTCTCCTCCAATTCCACCTTAGACGATTCCAGTGCTGTTCTTTCACCACTTCCCCCCCTCTGACTTCCTCGTGCCTGACATTAAAATTTCTTCATCTGATATGTATTTTCTGCCATCACTACCTCAATACTAACAAGGTGTATGGACCTAATGGAGTCCCTCCTGTTGTCCTCAAGAACTGTGCTTCTGTTCTTACACCCTGCCGAGGTAAACTCTTTCACCTTGGTCTATCAACTTGTACCTTTCCTTCTTGCTGGAAGTTTGCTTTCATTCAGCCAGTCCCAAAGAAGGGTGACCATTCCCAACCCTCTAACTATCGTCTAATTGCCTTAACATCCTGTGTGTCAAAAGGTTTCAAGTCAGTTCTTAGCAGAAAAGTTTTAAAGCATCTTTCCTATCACAACCTTCTTTCTTATAGTCAGTATGGGTTCCGTCAGGGATGCTTCAGGCGATCATCTCACTTACCTTTCAGACTCCTTGTCATCCTCCTTTTGGGACTTTGGCAAAAGCTTTGCCATTGCACTTGACATCTCAAAGGTTTACGATTGAATCCAGCATAAATCTTTAACCCGCCAAGTCCCACCGACGTACAATGCACGTCACCATTTTTTTTCATGCTCAGACCCACCAACGTGCATTGTACGTCAGTCAATTGCAAGGCCCGTCATTTGCACATTTTTCAAGATTCGTGGGTGATTTTTGGTAGGCATATGTGGGAGACCTTCCTCTACCTGCTATCAAGCGGGCATACTGCCTGGCCCCATCTGACCCTCCTCCCCCCCCCCCCCCCCCACTCTTGTCAGTTCACCTGTTAGAGTAACCTGGCCATTTAGACATGTTGCTCCACGGTCTCTCCATTGACGAAATTCACGGTGAAAGTGATTCCTGAGGTGGAGGACAAAGAAATAAAGAAGCTAGAGGGAGAAACAAACAAAAGTGATGAGGTGGTAATGTCGTAAAGGAAGGGGCCATATACTGCTGTTTTTGGTGGGTGAACAATGCTTATATCGCCAATATTATTGTGTGAAAATCAATATAGTCTTGTACTACACATAAATTCGTACCAAATAAATAAATAAATACGCAATTTAAAGTGGCTTGAGTTAGTTAACCCTCCCATAGTTCGTTTTCTTTGAAGCCACGTACCCTGAGAGAGAACGAAAAGTAAGGCCGACTGACACCTGTAGCAACATTTATAAGCTCAGGAAGGCGATTTCTCTATGAATTTTCGATGTTTCTCACCAAAAGCGGAGGTTTGAGGCAAAAAAAACAAGTTGAAAATCGGTCGGGTTCTGAGGGTGTGTTGGATAAAAAATCGGTTGGGACTGGACGGGTTAATTTCCAAACTTCCCTCTTATGGTTTTTGCCCTTCTATCTGTGTCTTCATATACAGCTTTCTTTCTGGTCGTTCTGTAGCTGCTGTTGTAGACGGCCATCATTCTTCTCTGAGATCAATCAACAGTGGTGTTCCTCAGGGCTCTGTCCTATCACCAACTCTCCTCCTTTTATTCATCAATGACCTTCTGTGCTGTACATCTAACCCTATCCACTCGTACGCTGATGATTCCACCCTTCACCTTTCCATTTGGTTCCTTCAACGTCCATCTCAGCAGTTACTTCAGCAAACAAGGGATGAGGCTATAGCACACCTAATGTCTGACTTGGCTCGTATGTCTGACTGGGGTAAAAATAATCTTTTTGTTTTTCATGCATCAAAGACTCAGTTCTTACAATTATCAACCCGACAAAATCTTCCACAGGACTACCCACTAATGTTTAATAATATTCATCTCAATCCTGCATCATCTTTGAACATGCTTGGGGTTTCATTCACTCGGGACTTATCTTGGAAAGATCATATTACATCTCTTGTAAAATCTGCATCCAATAGATTAGGTGTACTAACCGATTCCTTACCTTCTTTACCCCTGCACAGTTGTTGACTTTATACATGGATTTTATTCACCCCTGTGTAGAGTACAACTCTCGTGTGGGGAGGCTCCCCACATACAGCCCTTCTCAGTAGGGTGGGGTCAAAGGCTTTTCGTCTCATTAACTCTCCTCCTCTTACTGGCTCCCTTCAACCTCTGTCTCTTCGCTGCACTGTTGCATCTTTATCTCTTTTCCGTCACTACTTCAATGGTCACTGCTCCTCTGAACTGTCTGCTTGCATCCCGTCACCTCTACGATGGGCGCATAGCACCTGTCTAGCAACAGACTCTCATCCCTTTTTCTGTCCAACTCTCTAATGCTAGAGTTAACCATTACTCCCAGTCCTTCATTTATGCAACAGGTCAACTCTGGAACTGTCTCCCTCTGTCTGTATCTCTTGCTTCCTATGATCTCCAGTCTTTCAAATGCTGTGTGTCCAGGCATCTCGGAATGATCAGATCTTGAATTTGGCTGTCTTTTTTTTTTTTTTTTTTGGGGGGGGGGGACAGTTTGCGGGCTTCTGGCCTTCGGTTCCTTCTTCCTTACAAAAAAAAAAAAAGGCAATAAATGATTATATAAGGATAAGGAGAGAAGCTCAAAGGGAGTAAATAAAAGAACTGATAAGCCAAAATTGTTTTACAGCTACATAGAAAGCAAAACAAAAGTCAAAGATGAAATACAGTCCATCGTGGATGAGGGGAAAATCTATATCAGTGAAGAAGATACCTGTGAAGTACTAAGCAAAAATTTCCAGTCTGTTTTTACCAAAGAAAGTAGTTATGTGAGAGGTGAAAATGAACATATATGCCCACGCATATTTACAAATATATGTATTATTGAAACAAGAGGTCCAGGGAGGGATGAGGAAATTAGACAAAGGAAAAGCTCATGGCCCTGATGAGATTTTGTGTTGGGTATTACAGGAATGTGCAAAAGAGCTAAGCAGTCCATTACTTTTGATATTCAGAGAATCCCCATGACAAAGTAAACTACCTGGTACTTGGAAGAAAGCAAACATTGTGCCCCTTTTCAAGAAAGGAAACAGAAAATCCACTTAACCAATGACCATTATCACTGACCAGCCTTATAAGCAAAGTTTTAGAAAAACTGATATGAAGATTTTGGGTAAATCACCTGGAAAAACACAATATGATAACAGGAAGACAATTTTTAGCAAAGGAAAATCATGTGTTACTAACCTGTTAAGTTACCAAGATAGAGTTGCAGGAATACTACAGATAAGAGATGTCTGGGTAGACAGCATATATTTAGATTTCAAGAAGGCATTTATCAGAGTACCACACAGAAGACTTTCATGGAAACTGTACAATCAAGGAGGAATCCAAGGTGTAGTAAACTCCCAATTATGTGGTGTAATAGAGCCAAAGGCTTGATGTATACTGTACTGTCAAAATGCCAGGTTATGCAAAAGTCACTGTTGTTTGCAGATGATACTGTGTTGTTGAGCGAAGATGAAGGGGAGCTGCAAGGCTTGGTAGATGAGTTTGGGAGAGTGTGTAAGAAACGGAATCTAAAGGTGAATGTAGGGAAGAGTAAAGTGATGGTCTTCGAGAGAAGTGAAGCCAGTGAATGTACAGTGAGATTGGATGGGAAGGATATGGAGAATGTGAGTGAATTTAAGTACTTGGGCAGTGTGATGAGTAAGGATGGAAGTCTGGAGGGTGAAGTGCTCGAAAGGGTGCAGCAGGGAAGGAAGGTTGCTGGTTCGTTGAAACAGTGATAAGAAACAGGGAGGTGAGCATGGGAGTGAAAAAGTTGTTACATGACAGTATTGTGATACCAACTCTGACATATCTGACATATGGAAGTGAAGCTTGGACCCTGTTGGAAGGACAGAAGTCAAGAGTGAGAACAGTGGAAATGAGTTATTTGAGAGGAGCATGTGGAGTCACATGGAGAGACAGACTAACAAATGAGGAAGTGAAGAAGCGTTGTGGTGTGGTTGAGGATGTGATGGGAAGCGTTAGGAGAAACACGTTAAGGTGGTTTGGTCATGTGGAGAGGATGGAGAGTGAAAGACTGACGAGGAGAGTGTATGTGAGTGAGGTGGAGGGGGCGAGAGGGAGGGGGAGGCCGAGGATGAGATGGAGGGATGGAGTGGAGAGGTATATGAGAGAGGGGGGTGTGAGTTGGGAGCGTGGTAGTGAAATGGCAGGGGACAGAGTGACATGGAGGCGATTTGTTTGTGGGCACCTTGTGCGGGATTGAGGCGTCTGGCAATAGATAGATAGATAGACCTCTAGGGGCCCCTAATCCCCCAACCCTATAACACTTATCCACTTTTTATCCCCCTACAAAACGCTATATATAGTACAATCCTAGTTAACCAAGATGCTTGGGGGAATTGTCCTTCCCAGTTACCAATTTTTCCCGTGTATCTGATGTTATATATTCATACGTAGACTAGATCGTTCCAGTATATACAATTTCACTCGTATCCAGGGCCACGCTAACATTTTTCCATTGAAATAACCTAAAACACACTCCCATTGACATACCATACTTGGTTGCAATGTCTTGCAGTAGTTCAAAGTGCACACTGTAAGTCTTGTTATATATTATTCATTACACAGTATTTTATTCATCAAATAAAAATAAACTAAAGTAATAAATCTTGAGCATTTATTCGTGAACAGATAATTTGGAAGGAAGTGTTCTACAGTACAGTTATCATGACTCCTTTGCTCTCAGTTGTGTATGCCTTCTGTGACCTACCCATTTATTCCTCACTTGATTGCCGTCACCATGTGACCATCCCTCACTCACCACTCAGCTGTTTAGCAGAAAATACAGTAAGTACAAAGGAATTGCAAGCACAGTAATTTTGTCAGATAGCCTAAGATAAAAATGCTTCATTTCTATCAGCTAGAGTTTTTCTTCTCTGTGAATGCAAATGTATTCTAAGTTGACATCACCTTCGAACGCATTTGATGACTGCCGATGCAGATGCATTCTAGTAGGACATCATCTTAAAACATTTAATGACAATGCAAATGCATTCTAAGATGACATCATCTTAGGACACATTTGATGACTGGAAATGGGTTCTAAGATGAGTGTCTTAAAGCACATGATGCCAATGCAAATGCAGTTTAAGATGACATAATCTTGGAACGCACTTCATGACAATGCAAATTTATTTTAAGGTGACAATTTTGGAACACATTTGATGACAATGCCAATGCAAATGCATTCTAAGATGATATAATCTAAAAATACATTTGATGCCAATGCAAATGCATTCTAAGATAACATCTTAGAACACATTTGATGACAATGCAAATGGGTTCTGACAATCTTAGAATGCACTTGCATTGGCAGAAAAGATAAACTCTAGCTAACAGAAATGAACAATTTGTTTTATTTGACAAAATTACTGTATTATACTTGCAGTCCCTATATATTTACAGTTTTATTTGTATTATACTTGCAGTCCCTATATATTTACAGTTTTATACAGAAATGAACAATTTGTTTTATTTGACAAAATTACTGTATTATACTTGCAGTCCCTATATATTTACAGTTTTATTTGTATTATACTTGCAGTCCCTATATATTTACAGTTTTATTTGCAAAACAGCTGGGTGGCAAGTGAGGAGTGCTGTGACAGCAGTCAGTGAGGGCACATACACACAACTGAGCAAGCGAGCTGTGAACTCGTGAATGGTAATTACAGTAAAACCTTGATATAATGGACTTCAATAGACCGGAATTCGCTTTTATCGGACTTGAGGAGCTACCGGACTAAACTCCTATATATTGGAAAAAGTCCGGTAAAGCCAGAAAGCAGTCCAGACTGCCTGACCACTTCAGCTATGTTCACCACAATAAGACAAGTAAAAGACATGTTTTTTAGTGCACAGTACAGTATTATTATACCATTTGATTAATGTAGTGAAGGTATAACACAGTACAATACTGCAATGGTGGTGAAAACCACTGATGCAATCCAGACTGATGTCTGATATATTGGAAGAAGTCCGGATTAGCAGGGGTAAATCCAGATGTCGCTTTTATCGGAATTTCGCATTTTTCGGAATGGCTTGGGCCCCAATTAGTCCGTTATAGTGAGGTCTTACTGTACTATAGAATGCTTGCTCCCAAATCATCAGTTCACCAATAAATGCTCATTATTTACTTCTATACCTTATTTTTCCATGTTTTTATGAATAAACTGAATAATATTTAACAGAATGGACTTGCCAAGGTACTGTAAGTTGCTGGAAGCTTTTGGATAGTCGGTTGGCTAGGTAGAAAACTGCACTGGTACAACACATTTTCGGCCAATGAAGAGTACATATACATTTTTTCAGTGGAATCATTCATCTTGCTTTTCACCCACACACACACCAAAAAAATTTATCCTCGGGATTTTGTATCATAACTCGTGGAATTTCCTACGTTAAATTCTGTTATCAGTCTTACGATGTTCATCATTTTCAAGACTTGCATTTGTCCAGCTTTTGTTTCAAAGTGACCACTGTGTGTTAAGATCTGTTTGGACTTTATGCATCAGAGTACACATCACTAATCAGAACACAACAGACGATAGCACAACAGTGAGAGTGCTTGTTTACTGACTGTTGGCAGAAAGCTGACTGGTGATTTGTGGATGAAGGGTGACTAAACTAGAGGGGGGGGAGGAAGGGGGGGAGGAGGGCTGGAAAGGGGATTAACTAGGAAACAACCTTTACTGGAAATGCCTTCACTTCACATCCCCCAACTTCACCCAGTCTCAAGTGACTAACCCGTGCTGGGGTGGCCAGTGAAAGCGGCAGACACTTATATTACTGTATTTATGTACTTGTCAGTCTGTGAATTTTCCCGTTTGTCTGATCATTCCGGTAGCCTGGTATCTGGATAATTGGGATTATACTGTAATGTCAAAAAGTGGCTAATAGACGTTCCTAAAAATAAAATACTGTAATGTACTGTTAAGTGCACTGTAATTTTATGTACAGAAGCAATTTCATGTTGACAATGATAATTTCAAAGTCCCTCCAGCCAGGAGACCCATTTTCCTTCACCTAGCAGTACATGTACTGTCTAACGCACAGTGTAAACACTATAAATAGTCAAAAATCTGGTAAAAGACATTCCTATTATTGAAATACTGTATGTTCTGTGAAGTTCACTGTAATCTTATGTACAGAAACATATTTCATGTTACTGGTGGTGATGACGATGGTGGTGGTGATGACATTGGAGAATACTGTACAGTAACACCCAAAATATACAATCAAAACATTAAGAAACAGAAAAAAAACATGAATAAAATGAAACATTCTTCATTACTGCACTGTATTGTGTACACCATACTGTACTTTCTTCAATCAAAATTCTAGCACTCTGCCACACATAACACAAGAAAACATTTGCCTTATTGCAGCAAGGACAAACTTCACTTGGGAGTAAACAGTTGTCTAAATGATTTTTATATATTGTGTTAAGGATTCCTTTGTAGCATGATTATTGTGCTTAGTAAAATAAACACATTTTTATCAACTCATCTTGTTTGGTAACATACTGTAATTGACTTTTCTTTCCAGCACACTTTCATTGGTGCCTTAGCAGAATCCAACAGTCACTTTTACAGTATAGTAATGTACACTTCAGAGCACTGTAAGTTGTATATACCAGAGAGTTGAGGAGGGGGGGAGGGGGCACAGTACGATGTGTCAGAAAGCCACAGCAGCACTAGAAGGCCAGCCAGGTTTTGGAGGGAAACCCATTGCAATGTTGCCAATTCTATCTATCTGTCTATTGCCAGACACCATAATCCCGTAAGGGGTGGCCATTTGACTTTGAGTTTTTTTTTTTTTACGGGGAGGGGCACTAACCCTCCGCCAACCCACTTGTTGACACGTAGGGAGCACGTATGGTTTGGTTATATGGTTACCACCCAGCGTTGTAAATGGTTTCTTGGCTTGCAGGAAACCATTTGGCTTGTCACTCAATGTAATGCCACCTGTAAAGGAAAGAAAAGCAGTAAGAAGTGACAGGAAATATAGGAGAAATAGGAAGAAAGGAGGGCAGGCACAGAAAAAGAATGATAAAGGCTAAGGAAGAAGTAGGCAGCACTGAGGCATAGAGTGCAATGTACATTCATTTGAATGTCGACACCATAGGAGTGGAGGAATACAATGGAGAGTAAAAGAGCATCCACCTTCCAGCTGCCAGCCAATGAAAACTATGCATTACAATTATTCTTCCTTCCTTGCCTTAGCCAGTCAAAACTCTTCTACTTCCAACCACTGCGTCTCCCCTCCCTACCCACCACCGAACACCCCGTGTGCTGCTAGGCCCACCAACCGTCAACCCTCCCTCCCCCCCTTCCGCCCTCCCACAACACTCCATCCCTTTCATATTACAGTATATGTACAGTATAACTCCATTCTTTTTGTATATTTTTCTTTTTTTTTTCTTTTTTTTGTGATTGTTGCTGGATGTTTGATGACAACTGTCTCATGCAGGATAATAATGTACTTTTAGCCAGAAAAAAGGGTCCTTCATGCTGGGTAATGTCAAAGATTTTATGTTTTCTGCCGGATACCATTTATTGCAGGCATTAGCTATGCTAAATAATATCGTATGCCGAGTAGTGCCGAGACAGATAATCGGGAGTTTACTGTATTCTGTATGATTGGATGCAAGATTTTCTCAGTAAAAGGGAAATGAGAACAGTGCTAAGGGGAAATTACTCATCATGGAGAGAAGTGACAAGTGAAGTTCCACAGGGCTCGGTGTTGGGACCAATTATGTTTTTAGTATACTGTATATATAAATGACTTGACAGCAACATTGGAAATGGAAGCTACCTAAATATGTTTGCTGATGATGAAAATACAAAGGAAAATTACAAACACAGACTCTTGCATAGAGCTACAAGAGGAATTAAATAAGCTTCATGAATAGAGCTATATTTGGCAAATGGAATTCACTGTGGAAAAGTGTCAGGTAATAAAATTTGGTAAAAGTGAAAAAAGACCAGACTGGGACTATAAGTTAGGAAGTTCAACCCTACACACATCAGGAAAGGAAAAAGATTTAGGAGTAATTATCAATAACAGACTATCACCAGCTGGCCACATAAATGAAAAGGTAAGGAACAGGTACACACTCCTTCCTTATATGAGGGTAGCATTCACATTTAATTGAAGACATGCTGAGAAAGATAACATCATTCATCAGACCAACTCTGGAGTATGCATCAGTTGTCTGGAATCCACATCTCAAAAAACACAAGATTGAAAAGGTACAAAAGGACACAACAAGATGGACACCAAGCTTAAGGGATCTAAGCTATGAAGAAAGACTCGAAAAATTAAACCTACCAACATTACAGGAGAGAAAGAAAAGAGAAGACATATTATGTTATATATGTGCATCACAGGAAAAGAGAAAATAGACGTAAATGGGTATATAACCTATGGGGGAGCAACATCAAGAGGACACTGCAATAAAATATACAAAAAGGGAGGTGATAAAGACGAAAGGAAATTCAGTTTCCTAAATAGAGCAATTGATCAGTGGAGTGCACTACCAAATGGAGTAGTGTGTGCCAAAACTATTCATGGATTTAAAGACGATTGACAAAAATCGTTCAAAACACGGGGCAGTACAAGCTTGACTCAGTCCTGTAAAAATGCAGTTAGGTAAGAACAGTTACACACACACATACACACACACACACACACATAATATAACAATGAATAATGTACTGACCCAATAAGATTCAGAGGTGATGACACACCAACAAGACTAGATGTACTGCTAACCAAAGAACCTGATGTAATTGAATCTTTGAAATAAATGTGTCCTATAGGAAAATGTGATCATGTGGTCATTAAGTTCCAGATGATAAAAGGGAATGTGGTGCCAAGAGATGAGCTTTATAGGCAGGGAAGATACAACTTTGGGGAAGTAAACTTTACAGAATTGAGGAAATTTTTTGAAAATGCTAATTGGAGAAAATTCAGGAAACAAGAGATACAGAGAAAGTGGGATATCTTTCTAGACCTGTATAATTCATGAGTGGAAAAATATGTGCCAAGAGTAAGTGGGAAAGAAAACAGGGTAGAAGATTGGTTTAACAGAAGGTGTATGATAGCAAAAAAAGAGAGGGACATTGCATGGAACAACTGGAGAAAGAGAAGCAATAATAGAACAAAGGATGAATATAGAAGAACTAGAAATGAATATACAAGAATACATAGAGAGGAAGAAAGGAACTTTGGAAAATGTATAATTGACAAATGTAAGGAAGAACCCAAATTGTTTTATAGATATGTTAATGGCAAATTGAAACAAAAGGAAGGAATCATGAGACTGAAAGTAGAAGGAGAGGTCTATAAAGATGCGGCAATGCAAGCTGAAGTAATGAACAAATGTTTCCAGTCGGTTTTCACTAAAGAAAGGGATTTTGTGGAGGGGGAGGGAGTGACTAGAAATGTAGTGATCTGTCTATCTATATACCTAGGCTGCTTCCCCCAAGAAAAGGGAGGTAGCCGAGACAGGTCGACACACTAACAATTTACACATCCACTCATACACATTCATTCGCATCTTAGCCCTAAAGGGGAGAAGGGACAGATCCTCACCGCACCACACCGCACGAGGGTCAACTACTCAGTGCAGTCAGTGACATCCACAGCAGGGTCCAACAGCAAAGCTGGTTTACCCCTGTCACATCATAATGGATCCAGCCCCTTACCTGCACCTGACCTGATCAGCTGATCAGACAAAATGCAGGAGAATATCCCCTCAGGGCTGCGTCATCATTTATTCATTCACAATTTCTCTCCATTCATTTCTATCATGCAAAGCCACTCTTCCTTGCTCAACAGACAACCCTCTCGCATCCAACACTCTCTTCACACTGTCCATCCATCCTATTCGTGGTCTTCCTCTCAGCCTTACACCTCTCACATCAGATCCAGTTATCTTTTTCACCAATCGCTTATTATCCATTCTCTCCATATGCCCAAACCATCGCAGCACCCTCTGTTCAACTCAGTCAGCCATCTCTCGAACAATTCCAGTTCTCCTTCGCACTTCATCATTTTCACTCGATCCATGCGCGTCACTCCACACATACTCCTCAGACACCTCATCTCCATTACATTCAAACTTTTCCTCTCTGCTACACCCATATTCCATTTTTCAGCCCCATATAATGCAGTCGGTACCACAATACCCTCATACAGCCTTCTCTTTACATCCATTCTGAGTGTACGACATCTAAACACTTTTTTCATTCCTCTCAGCACCTTTCCAACTTCATTTATTCTAAACTTCACTTCTGCATCTATTCTTCCATCCACACTTAACATGTGACCCTAAATACTTAAAACACTCAACCTCCTTAAGCAACTCACCATTCAAAACTATATTCATCCTCCTACCATCTACCAACCTCTTATTCTCATTTATTTTCAGTTTCCTCCTTTCGCACACCATTCCAAACTCCTCTATCAACTGTCTCAATCTCTCCTCTGAATCAGCCACCAGTGCAGTATCATCTGCAAACAGCAGCTGCTTCAGATTCCACTCTCTACCATCATTCACTAGACTCAGTCCTGCACCTCACACTCTTGCATTCACCTCCCTTACAACACCATCCATATAAATATTAAACAACTAAGGCGATAAAAGATATAAAAGTGGAAGTGCAGGAAGTGTATAAATTACTGGAAACTTAAGATGTAAGGAAAGCTCCAGGACCAGACGGAATCTCTAATTGGGTACTGAAGGAATGCAGAGAACAACTGGCGGATAAGATTCATGGTTTAATTGTGTGTTCTCTGGAAGAAGTGAAAGTGCCCCGGGAATGGAAGAGGGTCATTGTGGTACCAATTTATAGGAGAGGAAACAAGGAAGAACCCCTGAATTATAGACCGGGGTCCCTGACCAGCGTTGTTTCAAAACTGCGAGAGAATCCTGAAAGACAGATGGATAAAATATCTGGAGGAGTTGAACATTTTGGCTGAAAGTCAGTTTGGATTCAGAAATGGAAGGTCATGTGTTTCCAACTTGTTGAACTTTTACTCAAGAGCAATTGACATGCTACAGGAGAGAGACGGTTGGGTTGATTGTGTGTATTTAGATTTAGAGAAAGTCTTTGACAAGATACCCCACAAGCATCTAAGAAATTAGAGCACATAGGAGGACTGAAGGGAAACCTTCTGGAGTGGATGAGAGACTTTTTGAGAGAGAAACAAATGAGGTCAGTAACAAAGGACAGGATGTCTGGATGGAGGGAAGTAACAAGTTGAGTTCCACAGGGCTCAGTGTTAGCGCCAGTAATGTTCCTGATTTACTCGATGTAGTGCTGTTTTCAGGTGACTGCCCTTTCCTCTCCTCCTTTCTTCTTTCCTTCCATCCTCTTCTGTCTTTCTTTCCTTCATTCTTTCCTTGTCCTTCTTCCTACAGGTTACTTTACACTCCCTCTTCTGTCATTCTTTCCTTCATGCTTTCCTCTTCCTTCTCCCTGTGGGTGACTCTGCACCGAGTGACAAGCCAAATGGTTTCATGTACACCAAGAAACCTTTTACTACGCTGGGTGGTAACCATGTAACCAAATTATGGTGCCTGGTGGTTTAGTGGGTAATTAAGGTGCTCCAGTCGGATTGAGCCAGGGAAGGTTTATATCCAAGGGGTGGTTGAGGTTATTGCTCACTTAATGCTACTCAGGGATGAGTAAGGCTGGTCACTCTCATCTTAACCCGCCCAGTCCCGACCGATTTTCAATTTGTCTTTTTTTTTTTTTGCTCAAACCTTCGCTTTTGGTGAGAAACATCGAAAATTTAGCGAGAAAGTGCTCACCTGAAGTGAAAAATATTCTAAACAGGTAAGAGAGCCTTCACCTGACTACCGTATTTTATCATGCCGCGCTCCATAAAATATGATCCCATTGCGAAGGAAACTTAACCAAAACCACACAGCTTCGTAGATATTTATTTATTTGATACGAATTTATATGTAGTACCAGAGTACATTGCTTTTCACACAATAATATAGGTAATATAAGCGTTGTTCCCTTACCAAATACATCAACATATGGCACCTAATTTGGCAATGTTACCTCCTCATTACTTCTGTTCATTACTAACTCTGGTGCCACATAATCTTCATCCTTCACATCAGGAATCACCTTCGCCTTGAATTTCGTCGTCAGAGAAACCATGGTGCTACATGTCTTTTGGACAGGTCACTGCTAACAGGTGAGTTGCAAGAAAATCGCACACCCCTCAAGGGGGGGAGGGGTTGAACAGGGTCAGGCAGTGTTGCCACCTGGCTGGGAGTAGAGGAAGGTCTCCCACATATGCCTACCAAAAATCACCCCTAAATCTTGGAAAATGTGCAAATGACGAACCTTGCAATTGACTGACGTATGATGCATGTCGGTGGGTCTCAGTGTGAAAAAATTGGCGTGTATCGTATGTCGGGGGGACTGGGCGGGTTAAATGTCAGGACCAATCTGTTTAGCCCTGGACTTCTATGCTACTTATGGCTCAAAGTAGGATTGGGTGATGGATGGATATGGTAGATGGAATAAACAGTTATGCAAGTCTGTTTGCGGATGATGCAAAGATCTTGAGGAAAGTAGAAGTTGAGGAAGACTGTAAAATGCTGCAGGAGGACCTGGCTAGGATTCATGGTTGGAGCCAGATGTGGGAAATGAAATTCAACGCAAAAAAATGTAAAATATTGGAAATGGGTAAAAGTACCAAGAGGCCATCACTGAATTATTTAATGGGTAATGAACCAATCACAAAAGCGAGAGAAGAGGAAGATTTGGGAGTGCTGGTCCAGGACAGTTTCGTTTCGTTTCGTGTTTGAAGGCTCCAACATGCTTGCATGTGTCAGCCTGGGTCACCTAATGGCGGCTCTCCACGCTGCTTGATCCCTGGCAGCCTCCCTGTTCAGTCCATTAACCCTTAAGTCACACTTAATGACCTCGTCCCATGTCTTTCTCGGTCTACCCCTCCCAACCCCTCCACCAATATTAACACCTCTCACCCTCTGTACCCAATTATCATCCCCCATCCTCTCCACATGTCCAAACCACCTCATCCTACCTCTCCTCATCACAACACAAATACACTCCAGTCCCATCCTACCTATCAACTTTTCCATCGTAAACCCAGCCCCCCCAGGCCTTGCACGCAGGGACGCACTGCACATCCACCTAATCATTGTCATTTCTGTACGTTTAAACCTGCGAATATCCTCTTCCTTTACTGCCCAGGTTTCACTACCATACAGCATCACACTCCTAACACATGCTGCATACAAAGACCCCTTAGCACATAAGGAGAGTCCTCTCAATGTTAGGAGAGGCAACAGCTCCCTGAACTTCTTCCAGCCACTTCTCACCCTAGCAACCGAGCTAACTCCAGCTCCACCTCCGGCACATAACATGTCCCCCAAATAACAAAACTCCTCCACACACTCAAGAGACTCACCTGCAGGTTCAACCCTCTCACGCCTAACAATCTCTACCTGCTCTCCCCGACACGCCGCACACATGAAATCAGCATCATCTCGCAGTCTACCTCTAATATCACTACATCTCTTGTGCACCCATTTATCACAAACACTGCACAAGATGGAATTACTTCCCACACCCTTGTGGCAAACTGCACATGGCCACTCTCCCTCTCCTCTGATTGTACCGCCACCAACTCTAGATATCATCACTTTTGTTTTATATGGATTCACCCTTAAGCCCTTGTGCCCCATACCATCTCTCCACTTCTTAAATCTTTCCTCCGCCTCCTTTTCATTCTCTGCAATCAACACCAAATCATCAGTATACAACATCTCCCATGGGAGTCCATCTCTGAAGTCACGTGAGAGGGCTTCAAGCACCATGATAAACAACAAGGGACTCAAAACTGACCCCTGATGCACACCAACATTCATGGAAAACTCGTCAATCAAAACTCCATTCACTCTTACCTGGGTGCGAGCACCCACGTACATGGCCATAACCACCCTAACCAGCCACTCTTCCAGCCCTAGCTTTCTCATTGCGCACTTCACCTCCTCTCTAGGGACTCTGTCAAAGGCCTTTTCCAAATCAACAAAAACAAAATACAATTCCCTTTTCTTTCCAATATATTTTTCCTGAAGCTGTCGAACAATGAATTTGGCATCAGTGGTCCCCCTGCCTGTCACCTGAAAAATTCATTAACAAGGCAGTTAGAGAGAGACATAAACTCTTGACTAACATAAGAGTAGCATTTCATTACATGGATAAGATGATGAAAAATGATAGTGGCCATGATCCACTCCAGATTGGACTATGGAGCAGTAGTGTGGTCCCCACACAAAAATAAAGATATAAACAAGATCGAGGGAATACAAAGAACAGCAGTCAGTATGGTCCCTTGCGTGGCAGATCTGTCGTATAGAGAGAGGCTGGAAAAGCTGGCTCTGCCTTCCTTTGAAGAAAGGAGAGAGAGGGGCGTCATGATTGCAGTGTTTAGGGCCTTGATGGGAGTAGATAAAATTGACAGAAAAGATCTGTTTGTATGGGATGGAAGAGGAACAAGAGGACACGGAATGAAACTGGAAAAGCCAAGCTGCTCGTAGGATATCAAGAAATATATTTTTCCATATAGATGCATAGACCTGTGGGATAGACTGCACAAAGAGATCGTCCAGTCTAAAAACTTAAATGAGTTCAAAGCAAAATTTGACGTACTGAGAAATAGAGACGGGACCCCACGAACATAGCTCATTTCCTGTATATCACAACTAGGTAAATACACACACAAAAAAAAACCACATATCACCTCGCTCCATGCTGGCCACCTTCAGCCACAACTGGCCGTACCTAAATAGTATCTTTATGAGTCAAGCTCTGGCCGAAGGGTCAGTGGTTTGAGTCCACCCAAGGGTCATTGGTAGCCATCAGGAAGTGCATCCGGTCATAAAGTGCTACATGCTCCAAACCTAAGTCCTCTACCCAGGGGCAATGCCATAGCACTTAGGGGAAAACATGGCTTGAAACTCTATTTATTTTTTTATTTTTATTTTATTTTTTTAATGAGTCCAGCTCTGTACTATATTTAACTAAATGGTGTTCTAATATAATAAAGCAAGTTTAAGCAAAAGTGTTGTCCAATTAACAGAATACAGCCAATTAGTGCAGGAACGTGCTGATCAAGCTCTCAGGCGAGTAAGGAGATGCATACTTAGTAGTAGAATTTTTTTCTCAGAAATAACACAAGAGGACCACCATATTTAGTAAACTGAATATGGAAGAAATTAAGAAAAGGGATAAAGGTAGAAAACAGGATAATGATTTCTACCAGGAACTGGTTGAAATGGAAACATACAACAAACTAGAGGGCGAACAAATTGGAAAGGACATTTCAGAGTGAATTAGATGAAATTAAGAGGCAGTTGTGCATGCAGAAGGAGGAAAATGAAAAATTAGTAAAGGAATTAAACAGAAAGACACAACAATAGATGAGCTGTCAGTTAAGGTGGGTTCACTTAGAAGATGGGTGAATTGGCAATTACAGTTGTCAACCATGAGAGTTTTTATGGAGGAGTTCAGAAATGATACAGAGACAATTAAGCAAGCAACCAGTCTGATAGACCAAACCAGTGATTATTGAAGAGAAGATAACCCACGAGAATGAAGTGATGCAGAGTTACAAAGATGATGTGGAAACTACCTATGCTTAAATGGTGAAAGTAAAGAAAGACTTAGAAACAAGAGTTGAAGAAAAAAAGCATTAGAAAGGAAGTGAAAAAAGTAATCCAAAACAACCCAAAATTGGTCAAAGATTCAGCAGATGTCAGCAAATCTATACTAATCACTGGTATAGATGAGGAAGAAATAAGAAACAGATTTTTGAGAGACAAAAAGGAGATGGCAAATATAATGAGCATATTGAAGGAAGTATCGGAGGAAATCCGTAATAAAGACATAGAGGAACATAAAAGGTGAGGGAAATATGAGAGAAATAAGTTAAGGCCCCTGAAAGTAACCTTGTAGAGTCAGAGTATGAGTGAACACTGTGGAGGAAATACTAAAAAATGCAAACTCATTGAAAAAAAGGAATTTAAAAAGTATGGATAAAAAGATGCCTAACTCAAGAGGAATTGGGAATACTAAAAGAGAAGAGGGAGGAGGCAAAAACAAAGAATGAGAGAAGATCAGAGGAAAAGAAGAGTACTTTTTTTTTTTACAAAGTACCAAAATTGGATCATAACCAACAGGGAATATAAAGGTGGAAGGTAGTAGACTCAGGTTATGACAAGTATGTAAACAAGATGATTTGGTTATGTACTCAAATGTAGATGGAATGGTGTCTAAATTATTAGAAGAGTATACCAAAGAAAAAGATTAATAATAATAATCTGGCCTTTTGTTTCTCAAAAGCGCCAGTTCTTCCTTTGGGAATTCACTAGTGCTCGACACACATACATTATTTTTACAGTTATAAGAATTGTGACGTCTCATATATAATACAGCTTCATCATGTGTATATGAAAGTGGCAATAATTAAACCCTATAATCATCTGTCTCTCCAGGTCACAGCATTTTGGAATAAGAAAGGCTTTCAGCTGTCTCTTAAAGGATTCAACAGAAGAGAGTTGTCTTATAGACAATGGCAATCTATTATATAATCTAGGGGCTCTATACACAAAAGAACAATCAGAGAAAGATGACTGATGAATGGCTCCAGGCTTGTTAGGACGCAAGGAGTCATCTTCATTGCGTAACATCACACCCGGACGTGCTAATGGGAGTTTTGATAATTCAGCAAGATACTTCGGTTCACCAAACTTTAGAACCTTGAATATAATAAGACAGTTTAAATTCAATTCTAGCCTTTACTGGTAACCAATATAACTCAGTTATGAACGGGGTAGTCGAGGTTCTCGGGGGGCGACCAAAGATAAGCCGTGCTGCCCTGTTCAAACACAGACTGAACTGTTATTAGTATATTATTTGGAAGACCAATCCACAGTGAATTAAAGTAATCAACATGAGGCAAGACCATTGCATGGACCAGTGTTAAGAGGCAGCGTCTGTTCAGGAATTTTCTCACAGAGTACAGATTTCTGATATGCAAGTTACACCCTCTGACAACCTGATTAATATGTTCTTTGTAAATTAACCTTGAATTAAAATAAACACCCAGATTTCAAACAGAACTGACTGGATGAAGTTGTGACACGCCAATGATCACAGCCAGGGGATTATCAGTGTTGTCACCACTTCTGTTTCCTTTGGTGATGATGATCTCAGTTTTGCCATCATTCAGCTTAAGTTTCCTCTTAGCCATCCAAATCTTAATATCAGACATTAGAGATTCAAGCTTAGTCTTAGTATCACTGATATCTGACATCTTAACCTACAGCTGGGTGTCGTTTTGTTTCGTTTCGTTTCGTTTCATTTTTGAAGGCTCCAACATGCTTACATGTGTCAGCCTTGGTTACCTAATGGCGGCTGTCGATGCTGCTCCATCTGTGGCAGCCTCCCTGTTCAGTCCCATAACCCTGAGGTCACACTTAATGACCTCATCCCACGTTTTTCTCGATCTACCCCTTGCAGCCCCATCCCCAGTGTTAACACTTCTCACCTTCTGCACCCAGTTATCATCCCCCATCCTCTCCACATGCCCAAACCATCTCAATCTACCTCTCCTTATCACAACACCAATACACTTCAGTCCCATCCTACCTCTCAACACTTCCATCGTAAACCCTCCACCCCAGGCCTTGCACACAGGGACGCACTGCACATTCACTTAATCATTGTCATTTCTGTATGTTTGAGCCTTCAGATATCCTCTTCCTTTACTGCCCAGGTCTCACTACCATACAGCATCACACTCCTAACACATTCTGCATACAAAGACCCCTTAGCACATAGGGAGAGTCCCCTCAGTGTCAGTAGAGGCAACAGCTCCCTCAGCTTCTTCCAACCACTTCTCACCCTAGCCACTCCAGCCCCACCTCCAGCACATAACATGTCTCCCAAATAACAAAACTCTTCCACACACTCAAGTAACTCACCAGCAAGTTCAATCCTTTCACGCCTGACGATCTCCATCTGCTCTCCCCGACACACCGCGCATGTAAAATCAGCATGATATCGCAGTCTACCTGTAATACTACTACATCTCTTGTGCACCGATATATCACAAATACTGCACAAGATGGAATTGCTTCCCACGCCCTTGTGGCAAATTGCACATGGCCACTCTCCCTCTTCTTTGACTACCACCACCAACACTAGATATCATCACTTTTGTTTTATCTGCATTTACCCTTAAGCCCTTGTGCCCCATACCATCTTTCCACTTCCTAAATCTTTCCTCCACCTCCCTTTCATTCTCTGCAGTCACACCAAACCATCAGCATACATCTCCCACAGGAGTCCATTTCTGAAGTCACGTGAGAGGGCTTCAAGTACCATGATAAACAGTTGACTCAAAACTGACTCCTGAATCACACTAACATTCACGGGAAACTCGTCACTCAAATCTCCATTCACTCTTACCTGGGTGCGAGCACCCACATACATGGCCATAACCACTCTAACCAGCCACTCCTCCAACCCTAGCTTTCTCATTGCCCACTTCACCATCTCCCTAAGGACTCTGTCAAAGGCCTTTGCCAAATCAACAAAAACAAAGTACAGTTCCGTTTTCTTTCCAATATATTTTTCCTGAAGCCTTTGAACAGTGAATATGGCATCAGTGGTCCCCCTGCCTGGCATAAACCCAAACTGCATCTCATCAATATTCACTCTTTCTCTAATCTGCAGACAGATCCAACAGAACTAGGAGAGGGGACATCCTACTACAGGTGTTTGCCACCAAGTCATTATGAATCCTATATAGTGCAGTTTCAGTTGAATAGTATGTCGTCAGCATAAAAATGATAGGACACATCATGAGCATCAAGTAAAGACGATAAACTGCTTGTGTAGATAGTAAGTAGAGTTGGACCCAAAACTGATCCTTGGGGGACTCCGAACAGAAGGGGAACAGAATCAGAGCTAGCGTGATCAACAATCACTCTCTGAGATCTGTCTGACAGATATGACTTAAGAAGCAAAAGAGCACTATCACGAGCGCCATAAAAATACAGATCATCCAACAATAGTTTATGATATACTATATCAAAAGCTGCAGACAGATCCAACAGAACAAGGAGAGAGGACGTCTCACTACAGGTGTTTGCCACCAAGTCACTATGAATCCTTTATAGTGCAGTTTCAGATGAATGGTATTTTCTGTATACAGATTGAACAACAGGAACAACTCTGTTGTGTTACAGTAGTGGTAATAGTTGATTGAGTATGGCCCGCTCAATAATCTTGGATAAGAAAGACAGGTTAGAGACGGGATGATAATTTGTCAAGCTCTCGACATCAAGGCCAGGTTTCTTCATTAGGGGCCTAAGCAAAGCACGTTTCTCAGACTGCACAAAATTACTTTCTAGGAAGCACCTATTTATTATGTTCCAGATAAATTCTGGAGCATGCTTATACACATCAGGCAGTTGTGACATGTTACACGGGTCGAGTGAGCAAAATGATTTATTAAGTTCTCTGATGTAACATTTGACTTTGAAATTCAACTGTGGATGAAATGTTGAAAGCAAACTCATTTGCATTTTGTTCTCATGAGAAGAACAGTCATTCACACTGTAAAAGCTCAAAAGGCTAGGTATTATCAATATAAAGTTGATTCATGTGGTGGTGATAAAAAAAAAAAAAACTGTCTACAGTTGTGAACAATTTGGTTGGTCAGAGGAAAGTAATTGTTAAACCAACTTCTGTATCTGATGCTCAATTGGCTTCTGATTTTGCTTCATTTTTTTACAACTAAGATATCTCGCTTAAGAAGTGATGTAGACAATAGTTCTCGTAGTGAATCATACTCAGTTGAATTTCAAATGAGCCACTCACGTTCTGCCTTTCTACGTTGTCTACGCAAAGAATTTATGGATGGACCATGCCACGGAGAATTATCACGTAAAGGCATCAGGAATGGCAAAAATTTGATCTGGTGACAGTGATGGGGGTAAAGGAGGGGTAGGTGAGGGATTTGGGGGTAGCGGGGATAGCTGTGTGGTGGGAGGGGTGGGACATGAGGGATGGGAGGGTAGTGGGAGTAGCTGTGTGTTGGGAGGGATGGGAGTAGGGGTAGCAGAGTGTTGGGGAGAGGCTTATTAGCCATTTAATGTCGTAACATAATTTGCTTTGATTTTAAATGAATGTGTTTTTCTGATAGGGGAACACGCGAAGTAGCAACAAGCTGTAAAGTGATGGTTCATGACATGGTGAAAAATGGTCAGTTCAGTGATCAGGCAAGGCTGTTATAAACACAGACATCACCAACACATAACCTCATATAATGACTCGCCCCTCTTCGGTATCTATAACATCCCTATTGTAACACAGACTACTATCAGACGTTTACCTCAGATACGTCTCAGAAAAGTTGCTCATACATTCTTAATTGTAACGTAGATATGCAGTGTATAGAAAATCTCTCTATCTATTGCCAGATGCCTTAATCCCGTAAGGGATGGCCATAAACAAATCGCCTCCACATCGCCCTGTACCCCACCATTTCACTGCCCTGCTCCCAGTTTTCTCCGCTCCATCCCTCCATCTCATCCTTGGCCTCCTACTCCTTCTCCCGCCCCCTCCATCTCACTCACATACATTCTCCTTGTCAGTCTCTCACTCTCCATCCTCTACATGTGGCCAAACCATCTCAATGTGTTTCTCCTAACAAACAAGAAGTATGGAAAATAAAGTACTGTATACATAATATTCCATTTCTTCGTTGTTTCAGTCAGGCATTAGTATTTTTTTTACCTCAAAAGGCATTAAAGTATGTCAGATTTTAAGACAAAAGCACCTTTATTAGCTGTCAATGTGAATTTGATATATTTCCTAAATCTTAAGCACATGCTGGCTGCTTGTCACAAACTATAGTCGGACCAAAATGTTGGAATCGTTTAGGCGTTGCCCCTCATGGGAATTACCCCTCTCCCGGTGTTGCCAATTTTTGTACTGGGCAAATTATCGGATTAGAGACAAAGTGCTATGTCCTCCCTCCCACC
>JAGKTI010002254.1:11248-27168 GCA_018397915.1 Birgus latro | reverse complement strand
CAGCAGGGAAGGAAGGTTGCTGGTTCGTTGAAAGCAGTGATAAGAAACAGGGAGGTGAGCATGGAAGTGAAAAAGTTGTTACATGACAGTATTGTGATACCAACTCTGACATATGGAAGTGAAGCTTGGACCCTGTTGGAAGGACAGAAGTCAAGAGTGAGAGCAGTGGAAATGAGTTATTTGAGAGGAGCATGTGGAGTCACATGGAGAGACAGACTAACAAATGAGGAAGTGAAGGAGCGTTGTGGTGTGGTTGAGGACATGATGGGAAGCGTTAGGAGAAACACGTTAAGGTGGTTTGGGCATGTGGAGAGGATGGAGAGTGAAAGATTGACGAGGAGAGTGTATGTGAGTGAGGTGGAGGGGGCGAGAGGGAGGGGGAGGCCGAGGATGAGATGGAGGGATGGAGTGGAGAGGTATATGAGAGAGGGGGGTGTGAGTTGGGAGTGTGGTAGTGAAATGGCAGGGGACAGAGTGACATGGAGGCGATTTGTTTGTGGCCACCCCGTTCGGGACTGAGGTGTCTGGCAATAGGTAGATAGATAGATTAGTGTCAAGAATGACTGGTGCTGTTGGTGAACAGTGAACACCTTTGCCATACCTAACTCTTTTTCTGGTAATTTATTTATTTGATGCTTTTTATCCCATATTTTAGTGCATAAGATGTGAGAAATAATGATTTTCAAAGTGATTGCCACGTCCAATACTTATTTACACCAAGCTGCCAACTCATGATCATCTATGCGTTACTTACCTCAAAATCATCATTTCTGGGTTAAAATTCAATGAATTCATGCTTTGTGTCCATTATTTAATGCATGTGGTGTGAGAAAGGGTGATTTTCATAGTGATTTCCATGTCTGATACTTACACTTGCTGGCAAGTTGTGAGCACCTATGCCTTACTCACCTCTAAATCATCATTTTTTGGTTAAAATTCAGTTAATTCATGCTTTGTGTGCATTATTTATGTGAAAGGGGACTTAAATAAGTGCTATGCATGTCTGGTAGGGAGGTAGGTAGGTGGTTTTCTGATTTAGGTTAGGTTAGGTTAGGGTCATGAATGACCAGTGCTGGAGCTTCAGGGCCACTATCCGGACATGACCACAATCCGGACATGCCTTTGCCTCTATTACGTCAGATAGTGGAGGGATTACTGTATAAGTAATCACTCTGTTATCCAGACGCACAATAACTGGACACCCCATTGTTCGAACATCTTGGCTTGGGTGTTCGGAACCCAAAAATGCCCAAAAAATGCAAAATACCCCCCCCCCCCCCCAAAAAAAAAAAAAAAAATCCATTTTTTTTTTTATACGCTAGTTTAAATTTGACGCTCTGCACCGAACAGCAGTGTTTACAATCACTTCCCACGCTTCCCTTCTGCTCCTTAATTCCCTCTCAACTGTCATCATAAGTAAACAATTGTCGGGATGGCTGGTGCTAGTGTTCGTTTTTGTTTAAACAATTATAATTCACAGTGCTAAGGATTAAGAGTAGCACAACACTGGATTTGCTGTATGTGCTTCAAGAGCATTTTCACCACTGTCAGAGCCTTGGAGGTGGGGTAATCTTCATAACAACCACCACTGTCATGTAAGTACACTGGCAACTACCATACTTACCTGTAAATCCTCATTCTCTGGTTACATTTTATTTATTTCATGCTGTGTGTCCCATATTTGAATGCATAGGCTGTGAGAAAGGTGATTTCCATAATACTTAAATGCATTCACATTTTCCATTTCTTCATCGTCCAACCTCACTGTACATTCACTGACTTCACTTCTCTTGAAGATCATAACTTTACTCTTCCCTACATTCGCCTTTAGATTCCGTTTCTTACACACTTCCCCAAACTCATCCAACAAGCCTTGCAGCTCCCCTTCATCTTCACTTAACAACACAGTTCATCTGCAAACAACAGTACAGGGAGTTTCCAAACACTGCTCTCTCTCATTAGGGCCACTCCAACATCCACTGTCCTACCTTGTATCTCTTTTAAAACCCCATTCATATACAGTACAGATTTAACAGCCATGGAGATATGGCACATCCCTGTTGCAATCCAACCTTCAAGAAGAAAAATTCACTCATTCACTATCCACACACACTGCAGCCTTACCATCTTCATACAAACTCTTCACAGCATTCAGCAACTTCCCATCTACTCCATATATTGCTAAGACTTTCCACAATCCTTGTCTATTCACCCTGTGATGTGCTTTCTCCAAATCCATGAAGGCCACATACAACTTCTCTCCCTTCTCTAGAAACTTTTTCACTTAAGACATAAGAATGAATATCTGATCTACACAACCTCTTGATCTCTTCCTAAACTTCCCTGTTCTTCATCTAATTCCTCTGTTATTTCTCTAACTCTGTCAATAAGTATCCTACCATATACTTTTCCTATTACAGTAAGAAGACAAATGCCCCTATAGATACGGACTCTACCTTCCTCCCAGGCCAATTTGCACATCTTCCACATCCGTTCTTCTGTACCTTTCCCCCATTCTTCAGCATTTCACCACACACTTGTGTAATACTTGTGATCGTCTATAGTGTCATAACTCCGTGGAATACCTGTCCCCTTTGATACATAGTGTTGTGAGATACACCATACTTATGTCCCATATATAATGTTGCCTCATGTACTAATTGTGTAAAGTCCACTGTATTTATTTGTACGATAATGTACGTGTAAGACTGGTTGGCCGGTGTTTTAGCCCTATCCCTTGTTTGCATACCCTCGCCCGGTCATGAATAAAAGAACCCAAGTCCGTGCCCGTATCTGTGTTCAAGGAGTTGGACCCAGAATACGCCGCATGAGGCGTCTGGCAATAGGTATAGATAGATAGTATCTCTGGCTGCTTTAGGGTACTGTGATGTACCGTACGTGGGGATACGCACCATCCATTGTCATTCGACAGTGATCATATTGAGTGACATGCCAAATGGTTGCTTACTTCCCTGGAAATAATTTACAATGCTAGGTAGGAACTCTATAACCACTGCTTTGCTGAGTTAAGGCACTCCAACCGGTTGTGGCCCATAGGGGATTACATCCGAGAGTTGGTTGGGGTTTATTGATCGCATAATACCACTCGGATGCAAGCACTCTTGACGTATCTACAGAGTTGGACTGAGTAGCCTAGCCCCGAGCCCTGCCTCTCCTGACAGAGTAACAAATGATTAGATGGTATATACATATTTGGACTGCTAGAGCAATCACGCGTTGTAATGATGTGCAAGGGGATCATGTGTAGGATGATTTCTACATTTCCAGTTAGTCTAAAATAGCTACCTCGAGCAACAACTGAGTGGCAGCACTTCTCAAAATTTACAACATTAAACATTTCAATCAGAAGGAAATCTAGGCTTCTTTGGCTGAGAAGACTTACTGCTTCCATTAGTATACTGTTTAACAGACCAACAACGTTTATTTGATTTCATCGTATGACATCATAACAGGCCCATTATTACAGTTAAATAGTTATTTAGTAAAAATATCCTATTCCAGTTTCAGTACTGATGGTACTAGCAGACGACGCGCGTATCGTCTGCTGGCCGGCGTTGGTCTGCGTTTGTGACGTCACGTGTTGTATGGTATTGCAAGCAGATATTTTTATAGGTCTTGGGTATATATTTTTTATCCATGAATTTATCATTAACTTGGTTTATTCACTGTAACAGTGTTGGGGTTTTGAGGTTATATCGTTGCCTTAATACAAAATTTAAACTTGGCGGCGGGGAGTCCTTGGTCATCCCCACGCGTCGTAATGGCCGCCAAAACGAAGAGTACTTGTAAACATCTTGCCTTTTCATTCTAATAGTGGCTCTCAGAGGTATTGTATGTCCGAACAGTTGCATGAATCTTGATCCACAGTAACAGTACTTAAGATGGTCATGTTCAGATACATGAATGTGCATTATTTCTCGTACAGTATCATCCTTGGTAACAGGAGGCTTGAAGAAAGGAAAAGGTTTCCATACTCACGCTTCATTATCACATGGACTGTGCTGAAATATGCACGTGTTGAGTTCATGATTTGTTATACCAGCAGATGACTGTTTCAGACATAGTGCAACTTTTATAATTAGTGTAGTAATCAGTTGAATATATTGTCTGGCATTCAACATTGGATAAGAACGTGAAGCATGGTCATATAACCATGTACAGTACATACAGTAAAGCAGTGAAGTAAATAGTGATCAGAACTATTGATTACCTTGCTGATGTCATCTCTTGGTGTTAAATGTACGTTTTACTTGAGGAAGAGAAGGACCTTATCAATGCAGTTCCTGTTACTTCAGTTTGTTTTCTGTTTTTGTGAAGCCACACAACGTGGTGAACGTTTTTGGCGTATCCGATAAAGCCAGGATTCTGGGGTTTTGAAGGATGAGTGAATGGGAGCGTGGCCTATTGGATTGGGCAAATTTGGGCTGTTTGGACATTGCTACTCCTCACCCTGCCCTAGGGTGGGAAAGGAGATCTAGATGATGATGAATGAATGAACAATTTTTTGTTGCCTTTTTTACACCATGCTATCATATTCTTAATGCATCACTGATGTTTGTAATGGTGAACTTTCTAAGTTGTTTGGTACTTGAACACTGATGATTAGGTTAGGTTAAAATGTAATGTTAAGAAGAGGTACTAACATAAAAGGTGACCAGGATGTGTTTAAATGTCTGCCATTACACTCAAGAAACAGTTGATACAATGAAAGGAACATGGCTAAAAACAATGGGGAAAGAAATTTAATGTGAAACTCATTTATTACCTGAAAAATAATGAGAAAAATTTGAAGACTATCAGGAGGAACCGATTTGGTAAGGTGCCCCTGCTACTTAACCTATGTTAACCTAAGTATGGTGCAGTTAATGTTTTCTACCATCTGGGGAGCATGTGGAGTTTGTCAGGCATGAAAGGTGTGTGGAAGAGTTTTGTTACTTGGGAGACATGAGCTAGAGGTGAGTCTTGGGCTCTGTGGCTAGAGTGAGGAGTGGGTGGAAGTTCAGTGAGCTGTTGCCTCACCTGACATTGAGAGACCTCTCCCTCCATGCTAAGGGACCTTTATGTGCAGCGTGTGTTCAAATGCTGTAAGGTAGTGAGACATGGGCAGTAAAGGAGGAGGTATTTGTAGACTCAGACATACAGAAATGACAGTGATTTGATGGGTGTGCTTTGCTTCCTGGAATTCAAAGCCTGGGGGGGGGTTGTTTATGATTGAAGAGTTGAGAGAATGGATGGGACTGGAATGTATTGGTGTTCTGATGATGAGGGGTAAATTTAGATGGTTTGGGCATGTGGAGAGGATGGAGGATGACAGTTGGGTGTAGAAAGTGAGAAATGTGAATGTTAGGGATGGGGTTGCAAGAGGCAGACCAAAAAAGACCAGCGACGAGGTCATACAGTGTGACCTCAGGGATAAGGACTGAATAGGGAGGCTGCCAGAGATCGAGCAGCATGGAGAACCGCCATTAGGTGACCAAAGCTGACACATGCATGTTGGAGCCTTTATAAACTTAACGAAATGATTCCTTGTTTATCCATTAATGTCATATGCTTTCTTTAAATCCATGAAAGCAGCATACAGTTTCTTTCCCCCCTTTTCCACTAAACACCATAGGATGAATATCTGCTTTACACAACCTGTACCCTTCCTGAAATCTCCCTTTTCTTCTCCAGCTAATTCTTCTGTTTTTTCCCTTACCATCATTAAGTATCCTACCATATACTTTTCCTGTTACACTTAGAAGACAAATACCCCTGTTATTATCACACACTTCTCTTTCCTCTTTTCCTTTGTCTCTATATATATCTATTGCCAGATGCCACAATCCAGTAAGGGGTAGCCATTTGACTTTTGAGATATTTGTTTTATGGGGAGGGGCACTAACCCCCCATCAACCCACTTGTTGACATGCAGGGAGCATGTATGGTTTGGTTATATGGTTACCACCCAGCATTGTAAATGGTTTCTTGGCTTACAGGAAACCATTTGGCTTGTCACTCAATGTAAAGCCACCTGTAAAGAAAAGAAAAGCAATAAGGAGTGACAGGAAAGATGGGAGAAATAGGAAGAGAGGAGGGCAGTCACAGAAAAAGAATGATAAAGGCTAAGGAAGAAGTAGACCACTACATCAAGTGAGTGGATGATGGTCGCTACCTTTTCCTATGTACAGGGGAATAATTATATATACAAAGGGAGGGGTGATGCCCTGGAAAGAGAAAATTATAGAGATATAAAGCTTTTAAATCAGATAATGGAGAGAGTTCTAGAAGGTACGATTAGAGAAAGAGTGATTATTGATGAGATGCAGTTTGGGTTTATGCCAGGCAGGGGGACCACTGATGCCATATCCATTGTTTGACAGCATCAGGAAAAATATATAGGAAAGGAAAGGGAACTGTACTTTGTTTTTATTGCGTCCCTAGAGAGGTGGTGAAGTGGGTAATGAGAAAGTTTGGGATGGACGAGTGGCTGGTTTGGGTGGTTATGGCCATACAATATATGTGGGCGCTTGCACCCAGGTAAGAGTGAATGGAGATTTGAGTGATTAGGTTTCCATGAATGTTGGTGTGCATCAGAGATCAGTTTTGACTCCCTTGTTTATCATGGTACTTGAAGCCCTCTCGCATGACTTCAGAAATGGACTCCCGTGGGAGATGTATGCTGATGATTTGGTGTTGATTGCAGAGTGAATGGGAGGCAGAGGAAAGATGTAGGAAGTTGAGAGATAGTGTGAGGCACAAGGGCTTAAGAGTAAATTCAGATAAAACAAAAGTAATTCTATCTAAGGTTGGTGGCAGTACAAAGAAGATGGGGAGTTGCCATGTGCAATTTGCCACAAGGGCATGGGAAGTAATTCCATCTTGTGCAGTGTTTGTGATAGGTGGATGCATAAGAGATGTGGTGGTATTATAGGTAGAGTGGAAGATAATGCTGATTTTATGTGTGTGGTGTGTCGGGGAGAGCAGGTGGAGATTGTTAGGCATGAAAGGATTGAACATGCTGGTGAGTCTCTTGAGTGTGTGGAAGAGGTTTGTTATTTGGGAGACATGTTATGCACTGGAGGTGGGGCTAGGGTGAGATGTGGTTGGAAGAAGTTCAGGAAGCTGTTGCCTCTCCTGACATTGAAAGGGTCTCCCTACGAGCTAAGGGAACTTTGTATGCAGCATGTGTTAGGAGTGTAACACTGTACGGTAGTGAGACCTGGGCAGTAAAGGAAGAGGATATTTGAAGGCTCAAACGTACAGATGTGACAGTGATTAGGTGGATGTGCAGTGCGTCCTGGGGGGGCTGAGTTTACGATGGAAGAGTTGAGAGGCAGGATGGGACTGGAGTGTATTGGTGTTGTGATGATGAGAGGTAGATTGAGGTGGTTTGGGCATGTGGAGAGGATGGGAGATGGTAATTGGGTGCAGAAAGCGAGAAGTGTTAAAATTGGGGGTGGGATTGCGAGGGGTAGACCGAAAAAGACGTGGGATGAGGTAATCAAGCATGACCTCAGAACAGGGAGGCTGCCATAGATTGAGCAGCATGGAGGGCCGCCGTTAGGTGACCAAGGTCGATGCATGCAAGCATGTTGGAGCTTCAAAACAAAATGAAATGAACGAAACCTCACCTCCAATCCTCCAGGACTACCTTCCTCCCAAGTCAATCTGCACATCTCCATTTCCATTCTACTACTGTCTCTTTTCAGTGCCTCAGCTTTCTCCATTCTTCATTGCTTCCACCACTTCCATCTTATTAATATCTTCATCCTTCCGCATCTGAGGACAGTTTTAATTTAAATTAATTTAAATGAGTGAAAATATCATGATTTAAATCAAAATGAATTTTTTTTCTAGCTAAATACAGTAAAAAAGATGATAGAATACAAAGGAAAGCAAACAGCAACAGACCTTATGGTCCTTTTGAGGCTGCTTGTTACATAGTAGACTATGACTGCAAGATCTACATGCTGAAGGATGAGGATAGTAAAGCAAGTAGGCTCCACCCACCTCCAAACCCTCCAGTTGAAACTGGCAGAAAAATGTGAGAAGGACCGCCATGCAGCATGGAAAAACTGACTTGAAAATTTCATAGGAAATGCTGAAAGGGAAAAGTTCTATCTATCTATCTATTGCCAGACGCCTTAATCCTGTAAGGGGTGGCCACAAACAAATCGCCTCCATTTCGCTCTGTCCCCCGCAATTTCAATTTCACTGCCCTGCTTCCAGCTCACACCCCCCTCTCCACTCCATCCCTTCATCTCATCCTCAGCCTCCCCCTCCTTTTCCCCCCCCCTCCAACTCACTCACATGTACTCTCCTTATCAGTCTCTCACTCTCCATCCTCTCCACATGCCCAAACCACCTTAATGTGTGTCTTCTAACGCTTCCTGTCACATCCACATCCACACCACAACTCTCCTTCACTTCCTTATTTGTCAGTCTGTCTCTCCATGTGACTCCACATGCTCCTCTCAAATAACTCATTTCCACTGCTCTCACTCTTGACTTCTGTTCCTCCAACAGGGTCCAAGTTTCACTTCCATGCACACTTCCCTGTTTCTTATCACTGCTTTCAAGGAACCAGCAACCTCTCTTCCCTGCTGCACCCTTTCAAGCACTTCACCCTCCAGACTTCCATCCTTACTCATCACACTACCCAAGTACTTAAATGTACTCACATTCTCCATATCCTCCCCATCCAATCTCACTGTACATTCACTGACTTCACTTCTCTTGAAGACAATCACTTTACTCCTCCCTATATTCACCTTTAGATTCTTTCTTATACACTCTCTCAGACTCATCTACCATACCTTTCTGCTCCCCTTCGTCTTCACTCAACAACACAGTATCATCTGCAAACAACAGTACAGGGAGTTTCCAAACACTGCCCTCTCTCACTAGGGCCACTCCAACATCCACTGCCCAACCTTGTATCTCTTTATAACCCCATCCATATACAGATTGAACAACCATGGAGACATGACACATCCTTGTTTCAACCAACCAGCCTACTGCAGTTATCCTCTCTTCTTATGTTCTAATCCAACCTTGAATTGGAAAAATTCACTCAGTTCGCCATCCACATGCACTGCAACCTTAGCACCCTCATACATACACTTCACGGCCTTCAACAACTTCCCATCTACTCCATATATTCTTAATACTTTCCACAATCCTTGTCTATCCACCCTGTCATATGCTTTCTCCAGATCCATGAAGGCTGCATACAACTTCTTTCCCTTCTCTAGAAACTTTTCCATTAAAGATCTAAGGATGAATGTCTGATCTATATAACCTCTTCCCTTCCTAAAACCTCCCTCTCCTTCTCCAACTAATTCCTCTGTTATTTCCCTAACTCTGTCAATAAATATCCTACCATATACTTTTCGTGTTGCACTAAGAAGACAAATACCCCTGTGATTACCACACACTTCTTTTTCCCCTTTTCCTTTGTACAGAGGAATAATTATACCGGACTTCCAATTCTCCGAGACTCTACCTTCCTCCCAGGCCAATCCTAATACACTAAGGCAAATGCCGCTATGATTACCACACACTTCTTTTTCCCCCCTTACCTTTGTACAGGGGAATAATTATACTTGACTTCCAATCCTCCGGGACTCTACCTTCCTCCCAGGCCAATCTGCACACCTTCCACATCCATTCTACTACTATCTCTCCTCCATGTTTCAGCATTTCACCACACACTCCATCAATTCCTGGGGCTTTCCCCATTTTGACTTTCTTCATTGCTTCCAGCACTTCCATTGTACTGATTTCTTCCTCTCTTTCACAGCCCTCCTTCTCCCAGCCATTCCCCAACCACTTATACTTCCATTACTTTCATTCTCTGTGTTCAACAATTCATTAAAGAGTTCTTTCCATCTGTTCACTTTTTCTCCCTTCTCCAGTAGTAATCTACCGTTTTTATCTTTCACACCCCAACTAACTTTGTTGGCACCCAGCCTAACTCTCTTTACCTCTTTCCAGAACATTTTCTTACATTCCCTCCAATATAATACTTCATCTGTAAGTTTCCAGTTTGAATGACCTGAAAGAGAATGTAATAAAGTAAAATGAGTAATCAAATAAATAGAGAATGTGATCGTTGTGTATTGTACAGATGCTTGAAGAGTAGTTGTCCTGTAGGGTCATTCCATGAAAATGTCAATCTTTAGTGTTTACCTCAGAATTTATCAAAAATAAAAATTATACTGTATGTCATTTTAAAGCTTAACCCATTGAGTCCCGACCGATTTTTACCCCACACACCCTCAGAACCCTACCGATTTTCATTTTTTAGGGGGGGGGGCTCAAACCTCCGCTTTTGGTGAGAAACATCAAAAATTCATAGAGATTTTGCCCTTCTGAACTTATAAATGTTGCTACAGGTGGCAGTCAACCTTACCTTTCGTTCTCTCTCAGGGTACGTGGCTTCAAAGAAAACAAACTATGGGAGGGTTAACTAACTCAGGCCACTGAATTACGTATTTATTTATTTATTTGGTACGAATTTATGTGTAGTATAAGACTATATTGGTTTTCACACAATAATCTAGGTGATATAAGCATTGTTCACTCTCCAAAAACACCAGCATATGACACCTTCCTTTACGACATTACCACCTCATCACTTCTGTTTGTTTCTACCTCTAGCTTCTTTGTTTCTTTGTCCTCCACCTCAGGAATCACTTTCACCATGAATTTCGTCATTGGAGAGACCGTGGGGCAATGTGTCTTTACTGGCCGGGTTACTGCTAACTGGTGAATTGCCGAGGGAGGGGGGTCAGGTGGGGCCAGGCAATATCCCTGCTTGATAGCAGGTAGAGGTTGGTCTCCCACATATGCCTACCAAAAATAACCTGTGAATCTTGAAAAATGTGCAAACGATGGGCCTTGCAATTGAAGGACAGACGCTGCATATCAGTGGGTCTGAGCGTGAAAAAAGGGGTGACATACATAGTACGTCAGGGGGGACTTGGCGGGTAAATGATGGTGACTTCATCAAGGCATTAAACCTGCTGGAGAGAGACACATGGAAATCATTCATGAATGTCTCACAGAACTACTGTACCTTGGAAACCATCATGCGGACAACTACGAAGAAACTGTGGCAGGCATGTTGCATATTATCGAGCTCTGGGCTCACGGAAGTCCTTGAAGATTCATTTTTTTTCACTCTCACCTTGATTTCTTCCCAGATAACCTCAGAGACATCAATGATGAGCATAGTGAAAAGTTTCACCAAGGCATTGCTATAATGGAGAGCAGGTATCAAGGCCGATTCAGTTCCAACATGATGGGCGACTACTACTGGATGTTGCAACGTGAAGAGAGTCAGCTGAACAAGCGGAAGAGCAAAGTACAGAAGTATTTTAAGAAATTCATTGCTTGCTAACAAAATGTGCATTGGATTTCCATAGTTTTTTACCATATATCATCACAATAATATGTGTGTGTGCCTTAATATATGTTACACGGTTGTGACGAGTTATGCCACATTGAATACATTTTCAGTCTGATATTCAAGAAACCTGGTCCAATAGTGCAAAATGAATATCAGATTTAAAGTGTGCTATCAAATTAGTCAGGGACACATACTCATGTATGAGAACCATTCTGGCTGTTGACTAGTGTTATTGGTGGAAAGGGGAGAAAAAGTGAGCAGATGCAGAGAACACTTAAAAGAATTCTTAGACAGTGAGAATGAAAGTAATGCTAGTACATTATTGGTGACTAGGTAATGGCTCAGAGGAAGAGGTCCAGGCATGGGGGGGGGGATTAATGCACCTTGTGGTTCAGTGGGTAATTGAGGTGCTCTCAGTTAGATTGACCCAGTGAAGGTTTATATCCACGGGGTGATTGGGGTTTATTGCTCATGTAATGCCATCCAAGGATGAGTGAGGCTGGTCACTCTCATCTTAAATGTCAGGACCAACTTGCCTAGCCCTGGACTCCTACTCTTCTCTGTGGGGCGACATAGGATTGGATAATGAAATGAATGATGAAAAAAAAATGAATAAATAAATAAAAATCAGATTATCATGATTTATTTATTTTTTTTCATTTATGAAGACACTTTCTTGTACTAAACCTTGATTGAATCAAGTTACTGTGTACTCAAAGAAGAGTTGAGCTCATATATTAACAATGAACATAATCACATTTATTGTCATCATAATAAGACCCTTCTTTCCTGCATTTAACTCTGAATATTTGCCTTGTAACAGAAGGCAGTGGTTCACTGGTGCCTGACTTGATACAGGATCAGTACAAGAAGAGTACAGGGTCATTACATCATGAGGAACATTACATTCAGAGACAAGTTATTGCACTACTCTCACATATATCTGCAAAAGTATTCAGTATAAACACATTGTTTTGGTAAGCTATATAACCAACACTTTACTCTACATCATACCAAAGTCAGATTGTTTGTATGTTTTAATGTGGATGATAAATTTTTTTTCAAAGTTGCGTGAGGAACGTTACCGCGATGCTACCCTCTCTTGTAGTTGGCATACGCTCGTTCATCATCTCTGTGTGTGCTATTGGCATGGATGGAAGTTGATTACCATTGTGTAGGTGGACTACTTTCTATGTGTCTTTTCCTGAATCTATAAACAGCCTCCAGTCATCCAGCTTGTATGGATCAGAATTGCAGAGGTGTTGCATGAGACTGCGTCATTACAGTAGCAAAGGTTGTTTGCCATTTTGAAAAACGCTGACAGATGTCTATGCCTATGATGCGCTGCAGTAATGCCACTCCATCTTCCAGCAGGTTACACTGTTTCAGTTGTGATCCCAGGAGCTCTCCCTTTTCTTTAAATAAATCAAGGTACTCTATGAGATCGTGAAGGGCTCCCTGATTGCATGGTTGGGCCCATTGTTTCCTGAGTCGTCCTGGTAGTCATCATCCATGAGGCTATGACTGGAATAAGATTCGCTGCTTAGCTTATGTTCAGCAGGAGTGTTTGGAACCGGTAGTTCTGCACTGTGTGGCACTGGTCAGATTGCAGAAGCAATATTGGGGTACTGTACTGTGGCTCGTGTCTTGACTGTTTTTCCTTTGATGTTTGTGAGACAGAAACAGCAGTCGTTGCTGTGGTCTTTGGGCTTTCGCAACACCATTGAGACAGCGAATGACAAGCCCAAACTTCGTTTTCCATGCATCCATTCACTCAGGTGATTGACACAGGACTTACACGCCATGTGAGGCGCCCATTTCTTGTCTTCGTCCAGTAGACATTTGAATAGCTTTTGTAGTTCACTCGAACAGCCTTCATGATGGGTTTCTTGAAGCTTTCCAGGGTGAACGCTCCACAAATGTAACAAAAACGGTCAGGATTGTTTACACAGTTGCAGCGTTCCATCTTTCACCGCTGTCAAAGTGCAAGAGTAAAGCAGAAACAATTTATGTAACCTGCAACAGAAATACAAATTTAATCAATGGAACTAAACAAACAAATGTGTGAGTCACATCCTGTGAGCAAGATATACCGATAAACTGGTTTTCAAGAACCGGACCTGAAACGTCCTTACTGATGCCATATTTGAGTTCAGCACCTTCAATTACCTTAGAATCAGACCATTTCAGTTCAGAACCATGAAGTAATTTTATTTTTGTTGACCATTGTAATCTCCCACGTCTATCTTTCACTTCCGTACTGCCTTCTTTTATCACCGTGTTTTACACTCTCGGCCTCCATTTAGAACATTTTCTTACATTCCCTTCACTTTACACTCAGATTCCTTCCAAACTTCTCATCCACTCCTCTTACCAATCTTTTCCCCTCTCCTCTTCTCCACATAAACTGGTAACTTTTGATTCTGACTCTCAGCTTCCTCCATGCTTCTGCATTCCATCCACTCACTATATGCTTTCTCCTTTTGCGCCACAGCTTGTGTCAGCTCATTATTCCACCATGCTGTTCCTTGCACCCCCTGTCATCTCTTCATCCCACACACCACCTCACATGCTGTACAAATTTCTTTTGTGAATAGCTACCTTGCACACACTTTCCATATCCCCATCTGCTTCAGATCATATCTGCCCAGTCACTCCTCCTTTCCCTGTTATTTGTTTATTAATTTATTTTTATTTATTTTATTTTTTATCTATCTTTCTATTGCCAGACGCCTCAATCCCGAACAGGGTGGCCACAAACAAATCGCCTCCATGTCACTCTGTCCCCTGCCATTTCACTACCACGCTCCCAACTCACACCCCCCTCTCTCATATACCTCTCCACTCCATCCCTCCATCTCATCCTCGGCCTCCCCCTCCCTCTCGCCCCCTCCACGTCACTCACATACACTCTCCTCGTCAATCTTTCACTCTCCATCCTCTCCACATGCCCAAACCACCTTAACGTGTTTCTCCTAACGCTTCCCATCACGTCCTCAAGCACACCACAATGCTCCTTCACTTCCTCATTTGTTAGTCTGTCTCTCCATGTGACTCCACATGCTCCTCTCAAATAACTCATTTCCACTGCTCTCACTCTTGACTTCTGTCCTTCCAACAGGGTCCAAGCTTCACTTCCATATGTCAGAGTTGGTATCACAATACTGTCATGTAACAACTTTTTCACTTCCATGCTCACCTCCCTGTTTCTTATCACTGCTTTCAACGAACCAGCAACCTTCCTTCCCTGCTGTACCCTTTCGAGCACTTCACCCTCCAGACTACCATCCTTACTCATCACACTGCCCAAGTACTTAAATTCACTCACATTCTCCATTTCCTTCCCATCCAATCTCACTGTACACTCACTGGCTTCACTTCTCTCGAAGACCATNCTCCAACATCCACTGCCCGACCTTGTATCTCTTTTATAACCCCATCCATATACAGATTGAACAACCATGGAGACATGACACATCCTTGTTTCAATCCAACCTTCAAATAGAAAGATTCACTCAGTTTGCCATCCACACGCACTGCAGCCTTAGCACCCTCATACATACTCTTCACTGCCTTCAACAACTTTCCATCCACTCCATATATTCTTAATACCTTCCACAAACCTTGTCTATCCACCCTGTCATATGCTTTCTCCAGATCCATGAAGGCTGCATACAACTTCTTGCCCTTCTCTAGAAACTTTTCCACTAAGGATCTAAGAATGAATATCTGGTCTACACAACCTCTTCCCTTCCTAAAACCTCCTTGTTCTTCTCCAACTAATTCCTCAGTAATTTCCCTAACTCTGTCAATAAGTATCCTACCATATATTTTTCCTATTACACTGAGAAGGCAAATGCCCCTATGATTACCACACACTGCTTTTTCCCCTTTTCCTTTGTACAGAGGAATAATTATACCTGACTTCCAATCCTCAGGGACTGTACCCTCCTCCCAAGCCAATCTGCACACCTTCCACATCCATTCTATTACTATCTCTCCCCCATGCTTCAGCATTTCACCACACACTCCATCAATTCCTGGGGCTTTCCCCATTTTAACTTTCTTCATTGCTTCCACCACTTCCATCCTGGTGATATCTTCCTCTCTTCTCACAACCCTCCTTCTCCCTGCCATTCCCCAGCCACTTATACTTGCATTACTTTCATTCTCTATGTTCAACAGTTCATTGAAGTGTTCTCTCCATCTGTTTTCTTTTTCTCCCTTCTCCACTAGTAATCTACCATTTTTATCTTTCACACCCCCACTGCCTTCGTTTTTTATTTTATTATTATTATTATTATTTTTGACCACTTCCTCCTGCCCTTTTCTCCTTCAATTCACCCAGTGTATTTGAATCTTTACTCCAGCCACTATTAGGTGGTGGTCACGGAGTCTTCATCCCGAACCCCCTTATGCTGTTACATCCAGCACATATCTTCTTAATCACTCATCCTCACACAAGTACTGTACTACTTAAAAAAAAAAAAAAAAAAGAATATGC
>JAGKTI010002254.1:0-11158 GCA_018397915.1 Birgus latro | reverse complement strand
TATATATATATATAGATGTATGCCATATTGTCTACAAAACCTGGCCATAGGATGCATAGGGGGTTTAAAATGTCTCGTCTCTCATTTTGAACTGCAGACTTTACATTCTTTTTCCGTGTATTCCGTACCGTGTTCCTGTCTTTGTTTACAGTTGCTGTTTATGTGTAATGTGAGCTTAGAGAGGGTTGTCAGTAGTTACTGTACTTAGACTCAAAGGGCATTATACAGGTACAGTAAACGCTTCATAAGTTGAACTATATGGGGCTCTACCCTGGTTCAAATTACTGAATTTTCCTTCTTACTGAATTTTCACCCCCCAAAATTGCTAAGACAATACCTATTACTTGTCCTTTCAACACTAAATTAAAGGAGCATATATAAATATATAAGTTATGACAAAAAAACAATTTAGTGCATTTAAAATACCTTTAACCCCTTCAGTGCTGGATGTATTTTCATTTTGTTCTTGCTGCCACCAGATGATTTTATTCAGTGTAGGGAGGATCTGTGGAAGTGTATGGGGTTGATACAGCCTTCATTAACCCCTTCAGTACTAAAGTCCAGTCCTGAGTGCCATAAAATCAGCTGGAGGAAGCATAACTAAAGTAGAAATAGACGTCATGGTACTGAAGTGCTTAACTGGTAGAAAATCATTCACAGAGGCAGTACAGACCCATTGGCAGCGTGTGTTGGAGATGGATTTTCACCCCTCAAATTGTAAAAAAAAAAACTTATTACTTGTCTTTTCAACATTAAAGTAAAGGAGCATATACAGTGTATAAATGAATAAAGAAAGAAAAAAGAAACAATTCAGTGCAGCTAATTTACCTTTCGTTACAGGCAGTACACATCCGTCGGCAGTTTTTATTGGAGATGAAGGTGGCAGAGTTCACAATTTAACATAACATTTGTTTGTACCCAGTATTTATTTCACTGAATATTAAGAACTAAACTTAAATGTCTATCTATCTATCTATCTATCTATTGCCAGACGCCTTAATCCCGCATGGGGTGGCCACAAACAAATCGCCTCCATGTCGCTCTGTCCCCCTCCATTTCACTACCCCGCTCCCAACTCACACCCCCCTCTCTCATGTACCTCTCCACTCCATCCCTTCATCTCATCCTCGGCCTCCCCCTCCCTCTCGCCCCCTCCACGTCACTCACATACACTCTCCTTGTCAGTCTTTCACTCTCCATCCTCTCCACATGTCCAAACCACCTTAACGTGTTTCTCCTAACGCTTCCTATCACGTCCACATCCACACCACAACGCTCCTTCACTTCCTCATTTGTTAGTCTGTCTCTCCATGTGACTCCACATGCTCCTCTCAGATAACTCATTTCCACTGCTCTCACTCTTGACTTCTGTCTCTCCAACAGGGTCCAAGCTTCACTTCCATATGTTAGAGTTGGTATCACAATTCTGTCATGTAACAACTTTTTCACTTCCATGCTCACTTCCCTGTTTCTTATCACTGCTTTCAACAAACCAACAGCCTTCCTTCCCTGCTGTACCTTTTCAAGCACTTCACCCTCCAGACTTCCATCCTTACTCATCACACTACCCAAGTGCTTAAATGCACTCTCATTCTCCATATCCTCCCCATCCAATCTCACTGTACATTCACTGATTTCACTTCTCTCGAAGACCATCACTTTTCTCTTCCCTACATTCACTTTTAGATTCCGTTTCTTACACACACTCCCAAACTCATCTACCAGCCCTTGCAGCTCCCCTTCGTCTTCACTCAACAACACAGTATTATTTGCAAACAACAGTACAGGTAGTTTCCAAACACTGCCCTCTCTCACTAGGGCCGCTCCAACATCCACTGCCCGACCTTGTATCTCTTTTATAACCCCATCCATGTACAGATTGAACAGTCATGGAGACATGACACATCCTTGTTTCAATCCAACCTTCAAATGGAAAGATTCACTCAGTTTGCCATCCACATGCACTGCAGCCTAAGCACCCTCATACATACTCTTCACTGCCTTCAACAATTTCCCATCCACTCCATTTATTCTTAATACTGTACTTTCCACAATCCTTGTCTATCCACCCTGTCATATGCTTTCTCCAAATCCATGAAGGCTGCATACAACTTTTTTCCCTTCTCTAGAAACTTTTCCACTAAAGATCTAAGATTGAATATCTGGTCTGCACAGCCTCTTCCTTTCCTAAAACCTCCCTGTTCTTCTCCAACTAATTTCTCTGTTATTTCCCTATCTCTGTCAATAAGTATCCTACCATATACTTTTCCTATTACACTAAAAAGGCAAATGCCCCTATGGTTACCACACACTTCTTTTTCCCCTTTTCCTTTGTACAGAGGAATAATTATACCTGACGTCCAATCCTCCGGGACTCTACCTTTCTCCCAAGCCATTCTGCACACCTTCCACATCCATTCTATTACTATCTCTCCCCCATGCTTCAGCATTTCACCACACACGCCATCAATTACTGGGGCTTTCCCCATTTTAACTTTCTTCATTGCTTCCACCACTTCCAACCTACTGATTTCTTCCTCTCTTCTCACAACCCTCCTTCTCCCCGCCATTCCCCAGCCACTTATACTTGCAATACTTTCATTCTCTATGTTCAGCAATTCATTAAAGTGTTCTCTCCATCTGTTCACTTTTTCTCCCTTCTCCACTCGTAATCTACCATTTTTATCTTTCACACCCCCTCTAACTTCGTTGGCACCCTGTCCAGCTCTCTGTACCTCTTTCCAGAACATTTTCTTACATTCCCTCCACTTTGCACTCAAATTCCTTCCAAATTCCTCATCCACTCTCTTCTTACTCTTTTTTACTAATCTTTTCACCTCTCTCCTCCTCTCTATATATAACTCTCTCGTCCGTCTCTCAGCTTCTTCGACGCCCCTGTTCCTCATCCACTCATTATATGCTTTCTTCTTTTGTGCCACAGCCTCTCTCACCTCCTCAGTCCACCATGCTGTTCCCTGAACCCCCTTTCGTCTTCTCTTCACCCCACACACCACCTCACATGCTGCACAGGTTTCTTCTGTAAATATCTTGCACACACCTTCCACATCCCCCATCTGCTCCAGTCTACATTTACCCAATCGTTCCTCCACTTCCCTTTTATATTCAGCCTTTATTCCATCCTCTTGTAGCTTTTCTACCCTCCTTGTAAGAACTACTTCCTCCTGTCTTTCCCTTCTTCTCTTCCTCCATCTTGTTTGGGTTCTGATTCTGGCCACCACCAAGTGGTGGTCAGAAAGTCCACTCCCCCAACCTCTATATACTCTTGGATCCATTACACATCTTATCCTATAATAGACTGCAATGTAACACTTGCAGTAATAATAGTACTGAACTTTAATCATGATCACTTAACACTAAGTCTCACGCACACATTTTTTTTTTTTTTTAGCTTCATTCCCTTATGACTAGAGGTGCCAGTACCACTTCTTTCATGCTTTGAACCTTCGATGGCATGGCAGAAGGCAAAAGGAAAGCATTTCTCCGCACTAGATGACAGTAAGAATGGTACGACCACCGTTAGACAGGCAAGCAGCAGACTGGCGCCACGTGACTGCCTGGCGCCATTTGTTCCCCTACCTCAGCATTTCGGCCTACTTGCATACGTGGTCTCGGCCTGAGTTCAGCTAACTGAAGATTCCATCTTATAAAAGTTTGACTTATGAAGGGTTTACTGTATACCCTGATTTAATGATGCAGTTGGTCAAGTAAAAACCCATTGTTAGGTGGTGTATTGTATCTCGGGGTAGATTTATCATGTAAAGTATAGGGATCCGTTTTTGAGCCTTGGGATCCCCCCCTCCCCCCCCAGCCAAGTCCTAGGGCCGTTTTCACAGTCGTCACCAATGCAGTCCCTAACAGCCTACTCACCTCCGAACACATGTTTTTGTTTTCACAGTCGCCCCTAACCAGCCTTCCGAGGCCTCTGTTGGGGACGGCATTTGGGAGGTCCCAAACAAATTACTGGAACATTCTTGGGGAGCCTGGAGCCTCCCCAGCAGACGGTCCTGAAAGTAATAAGGTAAAAGAATAATTATATGTAACATATTTTCATTAATATTTAAGTATTAGATACCCAATGCAATATTGCTGAGATAAATACCACACCTGGTATTGAAAAAAAAAGTATATGTTTGTGTACTTTTATGAGACTTTCTACTATGTATCCGAATATTAGCCTTTTACAGACTGGTGGAGACTTCACAACAAATGGACCCGAAAGAAATACAAGAATCGTTGTCTAATGCATATTTTCATAAAAATTCTAATATCTGTACCCGATGTAAAGGTTGACATAGCTAACATCCCGTTTAGAAAAAAAAATGTTCATGTATTAATGCTATACCCGTTAATAAACCACACCATCATTCATTAGATGTTATTATACATGTTACCTCTTAGGATTATTTTTAATTAAGCATTTTTTTTTTTTTTTTACAATACTTAGCAATCATCACAACTCAGCTTGCTTCCGATTTCAAGTAAGAGTGTGGTGAGGTTGCCGTTAGTTAGCTCTTCATTCCGATGACGATTCCTATTTGTTACTTTTGCTGCCTTCTTTTGAATATCTTCACTCCTGAATATACAGTATATACAGTAAGTCCTCGTTTTTTACTGTTTTGATGTTCCGCCAAAATGTCGCGAAACGTGAAACGTCGAAGTGTGAAGTTAAGAATCAATGGGAAAAATAGATGGGTGTTCCGGTGGGACAGCTACCTTACCTTATTGAAGTCCTGTAACACCAAACAGGCCCTACCCAAAATTAAATATGGAGTGTTTACTAGTTGCTTATACAGCATAACACAATCAACATGTACCTGAAAAGACATTAAAAGTGTAACAAAAGCCATTGAAAGGCCAAACCCTCGAATGCAGCCCACACAGTTTGTTTTGGTCATGTGATTCACTGTACTGTTTTTCCACACTCCACAGGACTGAATTTGTAAGTTCAACATTTACATTACTGTTCTGGTAAGTTTATGTGGAAGTTAAAATACTATTAAATAACGTTAAAGCAAGAAACAAAGTCCCATAACCAGTTTACCTGATAGCCATTGGGATGTTGCCTTGATTTGTTGTTCTTTTAAGATTTGCGGTAGTGCTATTCCATAGGACTGAATTTCTAAGTTCAACATTTACATTATTGTTCGTGTAAGTTTATGTGCAAGTTAAAATACTATTAAATAACGTTAAAACAAGAAATAAAGTCTCATAACCAGTTTACCTGATAGCCATTGGGATGTTGACTGGATTAGTTGTTCTTTTAAGATTTGCATTAGTGCTTTTCCATAGTACTGAATTTCTAAGTTCAAAATTTACATTACTGTTCTGGTAAGTTTATGTGCAAGTTAAAATATGCACAGTACTATTAAATAACGTTAAAGCAAGAAATAAAGTCTTATAAGCAGTGTATCTATAGCCATTCTTTGGTAGCCTTAGATCAGCTGAGCTACCAGTGAGGATGGCAGATGCTGCAAGGTCATGTACGATCGCCCAAAGAAGTGATGACTCGCTTTTTAAAAGTTTCAGACAAACTCCCTTGGTCTGGCTATGTTCACTTGAATTAGGGTTAGGAGACGGAAACAGTCTTTCCCTTCCCTGCAAACATTATTTATGATGTAAAGAAACTAATCTTGCGAAAATATTAGTTAAGTTTTGCATTTATTTCTTTTTAGGCCAATAACAATAATTAAGTAAAAAGTGATATCTGGCACGTTTACACTTGTCGCCCAGTTCATGAAAGCAGTGTTACCAATGTAGCAATTTTCCCGCTAAATTTAAATGTTGTAAAAGGAATCTAGGTGGTAAAAATTTAAATATTTTATTTGTATCCGATGTTCTTTTGAAATCCTGTCTAGCATTGTTTTCCTTAATTTCTCTTAATCTGGCGGATTTTTACTACTACTGACACCAATCTAGCGGGTTTCTATGGTTTACCTTTGGCAACACTCCCCAGTAGGCCTTACGTAGTTACGTTAGTCAGTGTTATGTCATAGGAGGGGGTGGAAGCTTCGCCCTTTGTCACGATCCCCTACTTTTTACACAATCCTTTTCGTCTGAAATTCTCTGAGTTGTCGCACTCTAGCGTTTGACTGTCATCCTCTCCTTGTTTAGTTCCTTCGTGAAACTGCTCTACGTATTACATGTTGGATTTTCATCGTATGAATAAATTGACCAATTTTCCTCCAGCAATTGCATTGGTCTCACTAACTGAATACCGGCAGATTAATTGCTTCGTGATAGCAACACAGGCGAGTAGGGGTTGTTCTTGGGCACGTGCAATAATTTGTCTGTTTTGGTCTTGTGCTACAAGGGGCTCCATTTGGCAAGTTTTCTTGGGTCTACCTCTGTCTGCATCGCTTATCTATCCGTTAACTGTCCTCCTCGATGTTAAGTTGCCAGGATATCTGTCTTGCTGGAATATTTACAAAATTAAGAGCAATAATTTGCTTGCACTGATAGGTTACAGCATCGTGTTGACAGTCCATCTTGCTACAGCACTCACGGCCTCACGGGTTCTCCAGCATAAACATCCCGCATAGAGATTTAAATGTGGATAGTAATATATTTTTAGACGTTTATTTTTCCGAGTTGATGGCGTTCGTGATTTCGACATTACCATTATCTGTGTGATTTATCTTATGGGACATTATTTCTTCAGTATTGTTGATTCAGAATGTAAAATAAATATGATGAGAGTTTCTTCCCTTTTTAACCCTGAAACCGTTGAGCAATAGGCTGTGTGTTTCACATTCTTTCGTACTGCTAAGCCTCAACTTTAGTGTATTGTGGTTTCCTCTTCCGTAATGCGAGACATACACGGTAAAAATGCTTATATATATTTCTTTTTGGTGTTGTCGACCCAAATACTGCTCTTTCCACTGTGCAATATAGGAAATATAACTAGGCCACGGCAGTTGCCAGATACCACTTTTTGAGTGAAAGGTACTGGGAATCGGGTCATCACTTCTTTGGGCGATTGTACTGATTGAGGACCTTTATTTGATAAAGTTTGTATGCTCAGGTGTCAACAAAACTCACACAGAGCACATTAATAATCATTCTTATATATATGCACTTATATTATGGAGCTGAAGTGGTCGCCATCATCTTTGTTTACAAACAGGGGAGCATATGCGTCATCTGCTGAGTGCTTTTCCATAGGACTGAATTTCTTAGTTCAGTATTTATATTACTGTTCTGGTAAGTATATGTGCAAGTTAAAATACTATTAAATAACGTTAAAGCAAGAAATAAAGTCTTATAAGCAGTTTATCTGACAGCCATTGGAATATTGACTTCTTTAGTAGCCTTAGATCAGCTGAGCTACCAAAACAGTGAGGATGGCAGATGCTGCAAGGTCATGTATTGATTGAAGACGTTTGTTTGATAGTGTTTGTATGCTCAAGTGTCAACAAAACTCACATTTAACACATTAATAATCATTCTTATATATATATGCACTTGTATTATGGAGCTGAAGCAGTCGCCATCTTCTTTGTTTACAAACAGGGGAGCATATGCATCGTCTGCTGAGTGTCGGCTGCCTGCTGGGAGCGTTGAGGTTAGGGGGAAAATGCCGAAGTTTGCGACATGTCGAAAACTTTTTCCTTTCGCGAAAAATGAAGCGTCAGAGTAAAATTAGTCGAAATATGAGGACTTACTGTAGTAAGAACTGTGTGAAGTTGATTTTCCAGCAGTGTTACTCAATACGTTCAATACATTCCATTTTCTAAATATTCTCAACATTTGGAAAGTGCTGGATTAGGTGTCTTTTTCTTCTATCAGTTTACTTAATGTTTTCACCACCCAGAACTACCAACCGTACCGCATCAACACAGGCAGACGTCCCCACTTTGGTAAGCTCCCGAAAGCCATTCAGAGCGACTGAAATCCAGAGGTGCTTTTGAAAGTTTAAGGATGACTGTGAAAACGGCCCCTAAACCCAATCAGATGAGTCCAAAATTAAGTTTAAAGCCAGTCTAAATGGCCTAACATTTGTATAAGAAGCCAACTAAAGCCTAAAACCAGTGCCATTCTCACTTGTACCCAGTCAGTGTCACTGGAGAATGTGATCTATTTATGAACATTCCTGTTGCTGAAACCATCAACATATGTTTAGATCGTCTATTCTCCAGTACTCATAACAGTAATGGATTTGATTCGTCTCAGTTTAAGAAACTTCTGGAACTGGCAACCAAGGACAGCATATTTTTATTTGACAATAAAGCATATAAACAATGTGATGGTGTTGCCATGGGATCACCTTTAGGACCCACACTAGCCAATTCTTTCCTGTGCCACCACGAAGAGCGTTGGCTGGCTGAGTGTCCTACTGATTTTAAACCCTTGTATTGAAAGATTTTACCTAAGGAAATGTGGCTTTTTGTGAAACAAAAACCATGATTTTGTGCAAATGTTCGTTTTTTTTTTCTTTTTATCGCCACGAGGCTCGACGTAATTTTAAACTGCTTGTGCTGGAGAAAAAAAAATCGAAGTTTTTAAATTGTCTCGGTGATCCTCACAATGTTTCATGCTTTTTGTCCTTAAAAACCTAAAGTGCCAGCTCTCTTTACGTGTCTGTAGACTTCTTGTTATCCTTCATAAATGTGACATTTTCACCCTCACAAGTGTCTTTTTAGTTATGAATATAATATAATGTGTTTTACAGTCAAATGTGAGACTACTTCTTGTCCTTGAATTCACTGCGAATAAATTTTAAAAAAAATCGACAAATCAGTTAATAATCCAGAATTCCGTCTCAAGAGAAATCACAGTATTGAAAGATTTTACCTAAGGAAATGCGTTTTGTTGTGAAACAAAAAACTTGATTTTGTGCAAATGTTCGTTTTTTTTTTTTTTTACCGCCACGAGGCTCGACGTAACTTTAAACTACTTGTGCTGGAGAAAAAAAAAATTGAAGTTTTTAAATTGTTTGGTGATCCTCACAATGTTTCATGCTTTTTGTCCTTAAAAACCTAAAGTGCCAGCTCTCTTTACGTGTAAGTCGACTTCTTGATATCCTTCATAAATGTGACATTTTCACCCTCACAAGTGTCTTCTTGGTTATGAATATAATATAATGTGTTTTTCAGTCAACTTTGAGACTACTTGAGGACATTGCATATTCAGCGTTTTCGCCGAGAAATATGGTTATTTAGCCATCATTAGATTAAAAGAGAAAGCTCCGACTCATATTCAAACTCAGTAGAGGAGAAGCAGCAGCATTGTATGCAATCCTACCATCAGACGGTCCTGGGACAACTAAATAAACATCTGTTATGCATAATAGTAATGTATGAATGAAGCAGAATTGTCCAAGATGCGAATTGTTGTGACGGAGAATTGTTGATACTTTGATGGGTAATGCAGTCGATGATGCGATCAGGATAGCCTTTTCAGCTGACCCACTTTATGTCATTTTAGTTACTGTTCTGGTTGCTGAGCTCCTTTAGTCTTTCTTATTTTCCAACATTTATTTAGAAATTCCTTTGTATTTTCAGAGCGTTTTTTCTTAACAGCGTGAAGGTAAACACACTTTTTATCGATGTCACATCTTTCATCAATTCTAGAAATATTTACTCTTTAAGGCTTTTGTAATTATTAATATTTATTTAAAATTATTATTATGTATTCCATGATAGATTAGATGTTCAGTGGTCAGACACGAGATAATGTGACTGAGAATCGTTGATGTTTTGACTGGGAATTCTCTTGATGGGGAATGTGATCGATGATGCGATTGGGATAGCCTTTTCAATGACCCCTCTTTATGTCATTTTAGTTACTGTTCTGGTTGCTGAGCTTCTTTATTTTCTTCTCTCTTATTTTTCAACATTTGTTTAGAAATTCCTTTGCATTTTCAAAACGGTTTCCCTTGAACAGCCCGAATGTAAGCACATGACTTATCGATATCACAGTTTTCATCAATGCAAGAAATATTTACTCTTTGACCCCTGCTGCACTAATGCAGATTAGCCTGATTACCTTCCCTGAGTCATTATTTTTGGACTTTTTTTCTTTTTTAAGTTGATTACTTGTCATCAGATCAAGTGTTTTTGAGCTTAGACTCTTCATAACCCTCGTCTTTTTGTAATTTACACCTCATGGGTGGGTGTGATGGCGTCAGTAAGCCGCCCGCACCATAGGAGGCAGACTGGCATGAACCCACCATTGCTGGGCTACAAACGATAAATGACTTACTAAATATGCAGTATTTGGCAACTGCAGTATGGCAGGGCTTGACAGCAGCTCCTGGTGGCATAGAGGGAGACTCAATGTTTCCATGGAAACCACTGATGCATCCTCGTGCTTGAAATTGTTGCCCGGAGACCCATTGCCTCATATGAGGTGATCGGTGTGGCCTGGGATGGCCGGCATATCTGAATTACCAAATATGAGGTATTTGGCAACTGCGGTATGGCAGGCTTTGGCAACAGCTCTGATGGCGTAGGAGGAGTCAGCATTTCCTTGGAAACCACTGATGCTTCCTTGTGCTTGAAATTATGATGCAGAGACCCATTGCTTCATATAAGGTGATCATTGTGGCCAGGAGTGGCCTGCATATCGCCTCATATAATGCGATGAGCGTGGCGGGGTTTAAGGCTTTCATTATTATTAATACAGTAAAAGCTTGGCATAATGAACGCGGGATAAAATGAAAGCTTGAGAAAATGGTATGACCTTTTTCTGTAAGATACAGTCGCCCAAAGAAGAGATGACTCGCTTTCTTTAAGTTTCGGACAAAACTCCCTGGGTCTGGCAACGTTTATTTAGGAGACGGAAACAGTCTTTGCCTGCCCAGCAAACATTATTTATAGTGTAAAAAAAAATAATCTTGCAAAAATACTTGTTAAGTTTAGCCTTTGTTTTTTTCTTTTTTTTATAGATCAATCAAAAAATAAATAAATAGTGGCATCTGGCACGTTTTCACGACTCATGCCAGCAGTTACCAATGAAGCGATTTTCCCGCTAAATTTAGAGATTTCAAAAGCAGTCTAGCTGGTATAAAATTATTACATTTCTTTAGCTCTTTTTTTTTTTCAGGTCTTGCCCATTTTTTTTTTTTTTAGGTCTTGCCCATTTTTTTTTTTCGTTAATTTCTCTGTCTGGCGGATTTTTACCGCATCTGAGACTAATT
>JAGKTI010002253.1:53340-69513 GCA_018397915.1 Birgus latro | reverse complement strand
CTGTATGGCAAATCTGCCAGACTAGGGACCATCTTGGTTGCTGTTCTTTGTATTCTCTCAATCTTGGTTACATCTTTCTTTTTGTGTGGGGACCACACTACTGCTGCATATTCTAACCTGGGCCAGATCATGGCCACTATCAATTTTTTTTATCATCTCCTCATCCATGTAATGAAATGCCACTCTTATATTAGTCAAGAGTTTATATGTCTCTCTCACTATCTTATTTATGTGCTTTTCAGGTGACAAACTGTCCTGGACCAGCACTCCCAAATCTTTCTCTTCTCTCGCTTTTCTAATTGGTTCATTACCCATCAAATAATTCAATGATGGCCTCTTGGTACTTTTACCCATTTCCAATATTTTACATTTTTTTGCGTTGCATTTCATTTCCCACATCCGGCTCCAATCATATATCCTATCCAGATCCTCCTGTAGCATTTTACAGTCCTCTTCAACCTCTACCTTTCTCAAGATCTTTGCATCATCAGCAAACAGGCTTGCGTAGCTGTTCACTCCATCTACCATATCATTTACATAAATCAAGAACATTACTGGTGCCAACACCGAGCCCTGTGGGACACCACTTGTTACTTCCCTCCATCCAGATGTCCTGTCCTTTATTACTGTCCTCATTTGTCTGTCACTCAAAAAGTCTCTCATCCATTCCAGGAGGCTTCGCTTCAGTCCTCCTATATGCTCTAATTTCCATAATAGTCTCTTGTGGGGTACTTTGTCGAAGGCCTTCTCCAAATCTAAGTACACACAATCCACCCAACCGTCTCTCTCCTGTAGCACGTCAATCGCCCTTGAGTAGAAGCTCAACAAGTTGGAAACACATGACCTTCCACTTCTGAATCCAAACTGACTTTCAGTCAAAATATTCATCTCTTCCAGATATTTTATCCATCTATCTTTCAGGATTCTCTCACACAATTTCGCAACCATACTGGTTAGGGACACTGGTCTATAATTCAGGGGTTCTTCCTTGTTTCCTCCCTTATAGATTGCCACCACATTTGCCCTCTTCCATTCCCGAGGCACTTTCCCCTCTTCCAAGGAGCACACAATTAAATTGTGAATCTTATCCGCCAGTTGTTCTCTGCATTCCTTCAGTACCCAATTAGAGATTCCATCCGGTCCTGGGGCCTTCCTTACATCTTGAGCTCCCAGTAATTTATACACTTCCTGCACTTCCACTTTTATATCTTTTATCACTACATTTCTAATCACTTCCTCTCCTTCCACAAACTCCCTTTCCTTAGTGAAAACCGATTGGAAGCATTTGTTCATTACTTCAGCTTGCATTACTGCATCCTTGTAGACCTCTCCTTCTACTTTCAGTTTGGTGATTCCTTCCCTTTGCTTCAATTTGCCATTGACAAATCTATAAAACAATTTGGGTTCATCCTTACATTTGTCAATTATACCTTTTTCAAAGTTCCTTTCTTCCTCTCTGCGTATTCCTGTATATTCATTTCTAGTTCTTTTATATTCTTCCTTTGTTCTGATATTACCTCTCTTTTTCCATTGGTTCCATGCCTTGTCCCTCTCTTTTTTCGCTATTATACACCTTCTATTAAACCACACCTTTTTCCTGTTTTCTTTCCCACTTACTCTTGGCACATATTTTTCCACTCCCAAATTGTGTGTGTGTGTGTGTCCAACTCTAGGCATAGGCTTCACAGCCTGCTATCTAGGCCCAGCAGTCCTCCTACATACCATACCTCTACATGTCACCATTTCAGCACTAAAACCCACCGTCCATATTGAATACATGCTAGGATGGTCTCATACAGGACTGGTGTATTGGTATTAGCGGGGGTATTTTTACGACATGTCGGCGGGTCTTCTGGTAGATTATTAAAGCCTGATTGAATGAAATTCAAATCCTTAAACTGTTCCCTGCCCCAGCGGGGATTTGAACCTGGGTCTGTTGGGGCTGCAGGCAACCTCTCTACCGACTGAGCCATCGTCTCCCACTGTGTGAAAGGTTCATACTCAAAATGAAAGGTGAAAAGTGGAGTACCACAGGGCAGCATCCTTGGTCCTCTCCAGACTCTCCTGTTCCTAGTCCATAACAATAACCTACTAGAGGAGACTCAGTCTTGTGGGATATTAACTGCTGATGATGCAAATTGTACATGAGAATCTGAGATCCACTTGACAGAAACCCTTCAGTTAGACATAGTCAAACTAAAACAGCAAAGTAAAAAAAATGGCTACCTACTTAGATTTAATGAAACCAAAAACAAAGTGATGAACACAGCAACGTTGACCCAAATTATGACTATCTCATAAATGACATTCTAATTCAGAAACCAGAACAGCAAAATGACCTTAAAGTCCATGCTGACTACAAAGTCAAGTCATCCCTTCACATCTCCAAGACAGCTGCAAAGGCAAACTCTGCAGTGGGAAAGACTAAAAGAAATTACTTGTATGGATGCTGAAATGTTTTTACCAATGTACAAAACCCTCCTCCATCACCAACTGGAGTACCAGATATGGTGTTCAAGCCTGGTCCTCGTACATCAGGAGAGATATTGACAGATTAGAGGAATCCAGTGACGGGCCACCAAACTCGTACCGGAACTGGCAGAACTGAGTTACGAAGACAGACTCACTGCCTGAAAACTAACAATGCCTGAAGACAGGGGAGACACAACAGAAACCTTCAACATCTTAAAGGGTTAGGAGAATGTCGACACCACTCAATTCTTCCAGAGGGATGTGAATTCCACCACCAGAGGTTACACTTTAGTACAGAAGAAGACACTGACCAACAAAGAGTAACTATCTATCTATTGCCAGACGCCTCAATCCCGAACGGGGTGGCCACAAACAAATCGCCTCCATGTCACTCTGTCCCCTGCCATTTCACTACCACGCTCCCAACTCACACCCCCCTCTCTCATATACCTCTCCACTCCATCCCTCCATCTCATCCTCGGCCTCCCCCTCCCTCTCGCCCCCTCCACCTCACTCACATACATTCTCCTCGTCAACCTTTCACTCTCCATCCTCTCCACATGCCCAGAGTAACAAATTCGGTAAATTTTTACTTTTGGACGATCAGGAATTATGATGTTTTGATCCGTTTTTTCGGTAGTTTGGACGATTCTAGGACACATTTCTTCTATGGCATTTTTGTCGGAAATCAAATTTATTTTACTCTTGAAGATAACCTAAACTAACCTAACCTTCAGAAGTAAAATAAAACTAATTTCCGAATGGGGGGATGGGGGTTCATTATGATCCTTGAGGAACATACTCTACGTTAATGGTGCTAATATTCCTGAAGTGCGTACTGGCCACTTATAAAATAATACCACAAATTCTTTTATTCAAGAGTATTTAATATGTGCCACTGTCTACCAGAAAATGTAATAGTGTTAGTGATAATGCTGGGAACAGCTATGACCGTTACTCTGAGAATAAGCCTAATAATCTGAGAAGGGGCACTTACATAAGCCATGCTCCCTTGCTTCTTTACTAAAGGTAAACTTATCTCTGTACTGTGGCCGGTGGCCCTCCTTGAAACTATCAGTGCAGGGCACCACTTACCTCTGAATTTAAGTCTCCTCGTGTGTCATCTTGACCCTCAGTTCTAGACACTGCCTTCCCTTTTGAACGCGTTCTTCTAGGTGATATATTACAAAAATACTTGTTTTTTTCACTCATTTTTCCAACACTACAAACCACACGCCTCCAGTTACAACACAGACCAGACGTGCCGCCCTGCAATGTTTGCATCTTCTTCTTCTTCTCTGTAGTTAGGCTGCATCATGTACATCTCCATTCTCCACTCTCCAAACAACAACAGACCGCACTGGACGTGGTAGTTCGCATTGAAACCAATAGAGATGAAGTGCTTAGGGCCTGTTTATAACAAGGTCTAGACCTTGCATCAAGATTGGTGAAGTTAGAAACAGCGACTGCTTGTCGAGCATTATGAGTAATTACAGCGAGAAGACGAGTGCCATCAGGTTTGACATGCAAAGTCACATCCTTGCCCAACTGCTGAATGAGGCAGTGATGATCTAAATAGCTATTAGCAATCGATGGAAAGGGGAGAATCTGAAAATATTTCGTCCTTGCTGAAGGGTCAAACATGGTGTCAAAGAGAGAGCTAGACCGTCAATGAGAAGGGAGGGTCAAGGATATGGGACGGATTAAGGAAGTGGACGGAGAAAGAGGTGCAGATGAGGTATGTGAGGGAGAAAAGTAAGTTTCAAGAGTAGCTAGGAACCACGGAAATTGACGAACAAGGTTGGGAATTACATGGGTGCGAGGAAGTAACTGCTACAACCGTTTCATTGACCCATGGGTAAACGTTAAAAATGGGGAGGGAGTTAGAAAAAGGAGTAGGGGTAGAACGGACATCTTCCATATCAAAGTGGTTTTTAACGAAGGGTGAGTTAAAGAAGGATCTTGATGAGGAGCTGGGGGAGGGGGAATTCAAGTGAAATGCTATAACAGCTGAAAGATAAAGCAGACAAGAAAAAAAAATCGCAATGACTGAATAAGAAATGACCATGTGGGCAAAACATAGAGCCTCGAGATCTAGCCAGTAACTCAAGCAGGGACCAAGCTGTGAAAGCTCCACGTATGCACCCCCTACCCAACCTCCTGGAGATCCTAGGATGGAAGGCAACAAAGTTTGGGAAAGAAAAATCCCTCCCATCACATTGCAGGACCATCGGATAATGGCCGGGAGTCCTACTGCCAAGCTAAAGCGCTCCCAAGTCTGCAGTTTCAGCTCACCAGCATTTTGACACTGATGCAGCATTTTGACATGATGAGAATTTTGATGAATGTGGAAATCTCCATGACAAAGATAGACAGGAAGACTGGAGAAAGGCAAAAAAAATAAATAAATAAAAATAAATGAAAGTAGAAAAAGGGCCTTACTAAATCAGTTGAGGTAACCACAGGGACTCTAGAGGCGGGGCATACAGTTGAAGTCTGATTCCAGCAGGACCGATCGAGAGAAGACAGTGATAAGCCCAGTGTCAGGCGAAGTCTGTCCTCTTAGAGTTCTCCCACACACACACATCAATTCCCAGTCAACGTCTCCAAAGTCCCTCCATGACAACAGACCAGCCAAGACAAGAGGGGGGTCGAGCAGTGTGGAGAGCCGCCATTAGATGACCTAGGCCAACATGTACATTCATGTTGGATCCTTTATAAACATCATCATCATCATCATTATCCAGACCTCCTTTCTTACCCTAGGGCAGGGTGAGGAGTAGCAACGTCCAGACAGCCCAAGTTGCCCAGTCCAAGAGGCCACACTTCCATTCACTCATCATTCAAGCCCACGGAATCCTGGCTCTATCTGATATGCATAAAAACTTTCACCACATTCTGTAGAGTCAATCCGAACGCTGTCACATTAAAACGGGGTGCCAAATCCCTGATCATGCACTTCTCACAACCCTCATCCAGCCATCTCGATTTCTTGTCAGTCTCTAGCCTCACCGACTTCCATACCTCTCTTCCTCACACACTCATCCATCATATCCCTTCACCTTCTCCTTGGCCTAACTCGCCTCCTTCCTTCTTCGAATTCGCTCAGATATACCAATTTCACCACTCTGTTGTTACTCATTCCCTTCACATGACCATACCATCTCAGTACACTCTCTTCGAATCTGGTGTCCACAGACTTCCTCACTTCACATATTTCACGAAATATTATTTTGTATCCTATCCACTCTCTGTACTCCACATACATTCCTCAGCAGTCCCACATCCACTGCTCCTATTCTTGACTTTTCATTTGCATGCCACACCATAGTCTAACATCCGTATGTTAAAGTTGGCACCAATTAACACTCCTTCACGTAAGCCTCGCGCAGCTGCAACACTCAAGTCTCTGTTTATCAAGGCCTTCGTAACACCAGCTACTTTCCTTCTTTGTGTCACTCTTACTTTCCAATTCTTTAGCACATTTTCTGTCACTGCACCCAGGTGTTTGAACTCTCTTACCAGTTTCAGCCTTTCTCCATTCACTGTAACATCACACTGGGAGTCATCTTCTCTCTCGATTACCATCACTTTACTCTTTTCTACATTTACTCTCAGTTAGGCATGATGTCACAGACATCAGCAAAACTGCACTAGTCTACCAATTTCTTGTCCGGTATTAGCAAGTAGCATTGCATCATCAGTATACAACAAATCTGAGATATTCCATCCCATCACCATTCATTACCAGCGCCACCCCTCTCTCCACTACTCGTGTTTTTACTTCCCTCATCACCCCATCCATAAATATACTGAACAACTATGGGGACATCACACAACCTTGTCGCACGCCCACACTGATCGTGAACCATTCACTTAGATGCCTATTTACCCCTTACACATGCCTTACTACCATCATAAAAACCTGACGGCACCTTGCAGCTTACCAACTACACCGCACATGCGAAAAACATTCCACAATCCTCCTCTGTCTACTTTGTCGTACGCTTTTTCCAGATCCATAAATGCCATTAACACCTTATAGTCCTTCTCTCACTCCTTCTTCACTGTCTGTCTCACTGCAAATATTTGATCTACAAATCCTCTGCCACTCCTAAAGCCACCCTGTTCATCACTCACTAGGACTTCTGAGATCTCTCTTACTTTCTCCATAATAATTCTTCCATATACTGTACCTTCCCTACAACTCTCAATGAACTTATGCCACGATAATTCATGCACTCACTTCGCCCACCTTTATTTTTGTACAGGGGTACAATCACAGCCTTTTTCCTCTCTGCTGGCACAGTTTCACTCATCCATTCCTTTTACCTTTCTCCAGCAAACACTTCATTCCGCTCTCTCCACTGCACTTAAATCATCTCTGTATATACCTCATCTGCTCCAGCTGCTTTCCCATATTTCAGCCGCTTCATAGTGTTCTTCACCTGTGCGAGTGTCACGTTTCCTGGCACTGCATTCCTTCTCTGCACACCCCCCAAACCAGTCATGCAGCAGCTCTGCGCTCTCTATTCCCATTCATCAGTCTTTCAAAATATTCTATCCATCTGGTCCTTACTTCATCCCCATGGGTTACTTACATCCTTCACACTTTCACGTTTCTTTTCATTGTCACTTCTACATTTCCGCATCTCTTTCCAGAATAACTCCCTATTTTCAGAGTAATTTGCATTCATTTTTCTTCCTAGATCATTTACCTCCTCCTTCTTCCTCCTCACTAGTCTTTTCACGTGCTCCTTGTTCTCAGTATATTAATTTATTTCAATTGAGCCCGTCCTGTAACCACTCTAGCCATTTCTTCCTCTTCCTCCACTGCTCTCTTTACCTCTTCATCCCACCATGCCTTAACTTTCTTGTTACTTTTGCCGCTCCACACACCGCTTTAACATTCCAAACTAAACAGTCCCTACATGCATTCCACAGGCTGTCTAGATCCATTTAATTCCAATTCGCTTATTCCAACTCCTCCCCTACTATGGTTCTGTATTCATCTGCCATTTCTTTGATCCTCAGCTTCTCGACTGGTCCTCTCAGCTTGATCTTGCATACCACAATCATATGATCTGACCGACCTCCACATCATCCTCTCATGGACCTCGTGTCAGCAACCGTTACGAGCAAGTAATCAACCAGGTTCCTTTCAACATGATCCATGTTCGCATGTGCGTCTTTGTGTTTGGAAGCCATCCATCTAGTCCTATGTCGCCCCATGAGGAGCGTAGGAACCCGGGGCTAGGCAAGTTGGTCCTGAAATTTAAAATGAGTGACCAGCCTCACTCATCCCCTGAGTGGCATTACGTGAGCAATAAACTCCAACCACTCCTTGGATATAAACCTACACAGGCTCAATCTGATTGGAGCAGAGCACCTTAATTACCCACTAAACCACCAGGCTCCATAATTTTGTTATATGGTTACCACCCAGCGTAGTAAATGGTTTCCTGGTGTATAGGAAACCATTTAGATTGTCACTCAGTGTAGAGTTGCCCATAGGCAGAAGGAAAAGGAAAGAATGAAGGAAAGACAGAAGAGGGAGTGTAAAGTCACCCGTAGGCAGAAGAATGAGAAAAGAGTGAAGGAAAGAAAGACAGAAGAGGAAGGCTGGAAGAGCGGAAAGGGCAGACACCCAAAGCAGCACTACATCGAGTGAGTGGATGGTGAGCACCCCCACCTAACACTTGTGTTTGAAATACGAGTTCCAAATACACAACCGTCTCCCCTGACGAATATCCTTCAGTTGCTTCCCAGTATCATTTTCTCCTGGTGCTTTATTAAAACCCATTATGTCATCTTCAGGACCAGTGCCTACTGTTCCATTCATATCGCCCATTACGATCACTTTATAGCTCCTGCGCATTTCTCCCACTGCTTCATCCAGCTCATCCCAAAACCTGTCTTTCTCTCACTGGTCATCACACCATACGCTACAGTCACTGCCACTTTCACTTTCTGTAATTTGAGCTTGACATACATACACCTCGAGCTGACACATTTGTAGTCTCATTCCACTCTGCCATACCTCATTCAACACAGCAACTCCTTCCTTGCATCTTCCTCGCCCATTCATGAACGATCTTACACATTTCACACCCTCCCACTCCTCCACTTTACACACACACACTTTCAACATTGTTTCACACAATGCGATCACAGCATATCTCGCACTCACATTCACCATTTCCACCCTCTTGCTCTCCTTATTATTATTACCTCTCACATTCCTCATGGCCATGCATATCTGCCCGTTTGGTTGGGGCCCCGGGCAGGTTTGAGGCGCTCCAAGGCTCTCCAAATCGTTTGCCATAATTAAGTGATTTTAGATAGAGGAATCTGGGGGACACTCAACCCGCTCCAAAACCCCGGTTATGAGGTTACCACCCAGCGTAGTAAATGGTTTCCTGGGTACAGGGGTCATGACATTCCTACACTGTGTGAGTGGATGATGGCACCCTCACCTACCACCAAAACAAACAAATGAAAATGCTCATTTATACTGACCAGAAGGGATTATTCCCCTGAGCTAGACCTACATAGGTCATACAGCCCTACTACGTGGTGGGAGAGCGCTATCCCTCCCAGCAATGCAGCTACTGGGAAGAGCGAGAATTTTCGACCTCGCAGTCTCGTGTCAAGCGCTCTACCATTGACCCACCCTGCCCCTGTATCAGTATCAGTGTCTCTCGGACAAAAGTTCATTTATTCTACTGTGTCTGCCTTGCACTTCAGGCATGTCAGTCACTTTCCTTCTCAATGCATCAGATCACTCACTATAGGCAGAGAAGCACCAAACCTCTCAGTTTAGGAATAAAATAACCAGCTGGTGAGAACAGGTTAAACAGTATCCAGACTTTTGTCAAATTTCTTAGATTTTCATTTAGCCTACATGGTCTTCAGGTGAATTTTTTGGTTAATAATTACCATATTGCTTCAGATTTTTGTTACCTTTCTCTAGGTTTGCATTCTGAACTTTTTGCTTTTGTTGCAAATTTTATGAAATAGTACTATTGTAAAAACATCCTTTTTCTTTTCTCCATTCATTATTTTGTAGCATCAGCTGAAAGTTCCCTGCCAGAAGCAGTATTTTGTATGGAGGAACATAATATTCTTGGGTTAGTTCATGGTGATGTTTCCAAACAGTAATGAAAAGTGATTTGTGTTCCTGTATCTAGGGAGTGTTCAGGTGTGTTTCTAATGTAATGCAGCAGCTCATTCAGAAGGTAAGTTCCAAACCATAATAATAGGTTATTGAAAAAAAAAAAATACTAGACCAAAGAGCACTTTATTGATACTTTCCCCTATGTACCATGGGAGGGAAGGTGACAAGCGACAGTGAGGGGAAGCGTACTGGAGGCGATTTATGACTTGCTGTTTGCCTCAGTACACTATATAGCCCAAGCCACATACCACATTATCACATTGGTAGTCACCTTGCATCACTGTGCCTGATCAATGCAACTGGTATCATTATTTTCACCGGGTACAAGACTTGACACTTGAAGCATTGACTTTTGGTCTAAAGGGGTCACACCACAACTGCAACGGGCAGGCACAAGTAAGGAAAGGTGCTGGGATGAAAATAAACTATGGAAACTTGTAAATGAAAACAATACATAGCACACATTCGGCTGGATACTATTTCAGTGATAATTTTTACTTAGCTCATTCTTTCCTTTAAAAGACTAGTGGAACTGATCAGATCATTATACAGAAACTGGTCCATGTTCTTATGTATTTGTCTTCAGCTGACCTATGATACAATATGCATTACTTCTTACTGGAAGACGTTCATAAATATATGTAGAAAAGAGCAATACCACATATATATTTATATATATACACAAATATCTAAATATATAGACATATACATGTAGATATCTATCATATATATACAATAAACATACAAATATACAGACACAGATAAGTACAATATGCAAATCAACATATTAAAAAAAGATGAAAGTATAAACAATATAGTTTGTTAAAAAATTCTGCTTAAAACCTATAAGAAAATGAGATGCGGCTCTGGTATGAATCAACTGAAGGAGTATGTGGCTTGGGTGCAGCGGTGACTAGAGCCAGCAGCCGCCCTACCTATGACACTCACGGCTCACTTGTCCTTAATCCTTATATCACACTTGGCTTGAGTTTTTGCTTTCACTTCACGTCACCTGCCATTTGCCTTTGGGATTATATATGGTTTTCACTAAAAGTGGAATGCACTAACTTTTCTTCAGTCACACCGTGATATCCAACACTGACAGTCTTGTCTGCATACGAGATCTTGACAATCTTTGGAACAAAGAGAATAAAGAAAATCTTCACGACACAATTCATGATATTAAGTGACAGTTCCTAGACATCCTTTTAAATATCAATTACTTTTAAAATATTATTTGGGGGTGGGTGGGTGGGGTAGGTGTATCAAGCAATGACAGCAAAATATTGGCTATGGATTATGTCTTTGGCCACTTTGAAAACAAAGTCAGGCATGTTTTGGGTAGCCTCTGTGTAAAAGGAACTACCCGTAGTTTGATCACTCAATACTAAACTCTGTAGGATGTGACAGGGTCACAATTAAACAACTTGCCTTGCTAGTCCTGAAACTATTTTGTACCACGTAGTAAAAAATGAGGCTCATTAAATCTACTACCAGTGTTTAATCAATGACATTGCATATATAATGAATATAATAAATAAATCTGACTGCATTGTTTTGTCAATGAAGAAATTCTGGTAGCAGCAGTTGAGCTTAGTGGCTTCCAGCCACATCATCACATATAGTCCAGTGTCAGCAGAACAGTACTGTACTATGTTCTGCAAAAATTTAATTACCTTGCAGAATGCATAGCGTACCAACCAGGTCAGTGCATATAGTTACTACTAATTTCCTGAGTATGTCTGCTCAAGATACAACACTAGCTTTAGTGGTGACCAACTCTCCACAAGTAGTGCGGGGGTCACCTCTCATCAAAGAGGTTGCCTGGTTATGACTGCAAGTATCTTCAGTTAAACTCCTGTGACCAGCTATGCCCTAGCCTTTCACGGTACACAACAGGCAAAATTCGTTCTCTCTGCCCCACTAGATTCAGCCATCACTAGCTGACCATTCGAGCAGGAAACTTAAGTGTAGTGTTGAGCAGGTCATTGTGCATGATGAGGGAGTTCTCAGAGTAGTGAAGCACCAAGTCCAGCAGTGTGGGGTAAATCAGGAATGGCTCTGCAAAGCCATACCCATGTTCGCCTTGATGAATCTTGCAGTGTTGCACCTCCTTGTTGCACCTAAGGGTGAGATGAGAAATATAATCATAGAGTGCACTCCACACCCCAGTTACCATTTTTACATATATACAATCAGCTTTATGGTATATGGTGGAGCCCACAATCCATTCACACAATACAATGCTACCTTTAGATGATTCTACATTTACTTTTATGATGTTGGTGTCTAGTAAACCTGGAAACAATTCATTATACTGAGTAGTAACCATATAGCCACAAGTCATGTGTTTAAAATACTGTAGCAAGTTAAAATGCTTCAATTGGATATGGACCATATATAGGTTTAAATACAAGAGTAGTTGGGTTTTTTTCCCTCACACACACACAAATATATATATATATATATATATATATACAGTATATACAGGGTGATTCACGAGTTTCTCCGGAAACTCTGGGAAATGCAAGCTTATGCAATTCTAAGCATAAATACTCTATAAGTATAGGTGTCTAATGTAATGGTTTACAAGTGGTGAAATTTTCAAATATGACAGATATTAGTGGGAGGCGCCCCATCATGTTGAAAAATGATACGTCACCATGTCTTCAGAGGCACAGCTTTAAGTAACAAGGGAAGTTCATCTCTGAGAATATTAACATAGACATCTCCGGTAACCCTCCCTTCCAAGATATGAGGTCCAATCAGCCGGCTGTCAATCATAATGCTCAACACATTAACTGAAAATCGGAGTTGAAAGTTCCATTCACCTGTCTCCTCGGGATTTTCTTTTGACCACCAATGTGCATTACGAGTATTATGTGATCCACTGCGGGTAAATATGGCTTCATCAGTGTATAAAATGTACTTGCACAGGCGAGGATGATCTGCTAGCCAAGTACAGAAATCAAGTCGTTGAGCTGAATCCCCGGGTTGAAGATGCTACCCTTGTATGTGATATGGGTACAGACCTTCCCGCTTTAATGTCCTCCATACCTTCGTTTGTGGAACACTAAGTCGGGATGAAATTCTTCTTGTACTGATGCTAGGGCTGCGGTGTACCATTCCTACTGTGCGTCGTACTTCAGCTTAACTCTCCATGTAGACGTGGTAAAACACTTTTGCATCTGGGCTCCTGTTTGGGTATTTCCATCTGTATTCTCTTGCTGATGCTTCAGCGGTGCCATTGCAGAACCCATAGATAAAAATCATATCTGCATACTCCATGTTTGTAAAAGTGAATGGCATTGTGGCGAAATGTGGGTGAAACCGTCCCTGTAATAAATAGACCTACCACACTCACCAGCACTTTGGCGGGAACTGTCAGTCAGTCTGAGCTCTGAGTATCACTGGTATTGCATCTTTGCCATGTTTACGCCTTCAATAGTAGATTTATTTACTTTAAAGTGACATACTTTTCTATGTATAACAATTACTTACCTGACGACTAATGAAAGAATAGTTTCATTCAGAACGAGAAAAACGTGCAAAATTTAAAAGAAAATTGAGTACCTTGGGAACACAGCATGACTGCCACCAGCTTGGCCGCCTCCCACTAACATGTCATATTTGAAAATTTCACCACTTGTAAACCATTACATTAAACACCTATACTTATAGAGTATTTTATGCTTAGAATTGCATAAGCTTGCATTTCCCAGAATTTCCGGAGAAACTCGTGTATCACCCTGTATATATACTGTACAGTACATATATATATATTCATTCAACATTATCCAATCCTATGTCGCACCACAGAGGAGCGTAGGAGTCCGGGGCTAGGCAATTTGCTCCTGACATTTAAGATGAGAGTGACCAGCCTCACTCATCCCTGAGTGGCATTATGAGAGCAATAAACCCCAACCACCCCTTGGATGTAAACCTTCACGGGCTCAATCCAATTGGAGCGTTATAATTACCCACTAAACCATCAGGCGCCAAAATTTGGTTATATGGTTACCACCCAACATAGTAAATTGTTTCCTGGTGTACAGGAAACCATTTGGCTTGTCACTCGTGTAGAGTCACCCACAGGCAGCAGGACGAGGAAAGAATGAAGGGAAGAAAGCCAGAAGAGGGAGTGTAAAGTCACCCATAGGCAGAAGGGCAAGGAAAGAATGAAGGTAAAGTCACCCGCAGGCAGAAGGGCAAGGAAAGAATGAAGGAAAGAAAGACAGAAGAGGATTGAAGGAAAGAAGGATGGAGGAGAGGAAAGGGCAGACACTTGAGACCAGAACTACATCAAGTGAGTGGATGGTGAGTGCCCCCAATACATATATATAAATACAATGCCATTCATGAATGAGCAAGCTGTCACTCTTTCCTTTAATATACGGACAGAACACCCGAGCCCCAGACCTCTACATTCCAGAAGAGTTAGTAAAAGTTAGAATTTTGAAGGTCTGACGACTATCAGTTTAAAATATACCTACTGGCAGTACGTACATGTGTGCATGTGTGCACATGCACACATGCACACACACACACAACTTTTAATATGCTAGTATAGATACAACCAAAGCAAGAAGTTATTAACAGTTTGAAGTTGGCAACTCACGCTATTGACAGTGCATATCCACCATTTTGAGCTGTGCGAATAAGGAAGGTTCCATCAGGCTTGTCATGTAGCAGGCTAATTGCTTCTTCTCTTGAACAATTGTCAAACTGCCACAATGCCTTGTTGTTGAGTTCAGGACACTGTAATGAAGAAGAAAAAAACTAATACTTTTGCTTCACTGTTTTCTACTATTTATACATACATTCAATTTGAATGAGCAAACCTGCACTACAAGCACTGCATACACATTAGCCCCTACCTTTGTGTTCTTGATAATGCCATTGTAAATCTGAATTCAACAATTATGACTGAGTGTCCCTCACTGATTTGGATTTTACATTGATCCTCCTCTTACATACTGAAGTTCTCTTTTGTGTCATCTATCATATGTATGGCTACTCAACTAGTAACATACATACATACACACAAACTCCTTCAAATAATTATAAGATAGGTAGCTCATTCATGTCTTTCTCCTTCCTGGACACTCTCCTACATATGATTTGTGTATAGGTTCCAGTCAGTACCAAGTCACAAATGATAATGTATTCTTTGCCAAAACTTTTGGAAGAATGATGCTAGTACATTTAAGTTTCACCATTCAACAAATAAGATCATCATTGATCATCCGGACCTCCCTTCCCACCCTAGGGCAGGGTGAGGAGTAGCAATGTCCAGACAGCCCAAATCTGCCCAAGCCAATGGGCCAAACTTCCATTCACACACCATTCAAGCCCGCGGAATCCTGGCTCTATCAGTAGCATCACATAAACGTATCCGATAAAGTCAATCAAGCATTATAAGTAAAAACAAAAATAACCTGTATTTCATAACCTCCTAAACTCTTTCCTCCACTAATGATGGGTGGGTAGGATGCACAAAAAGAAAAATATGAAGTACTGCTATCATCAGTGTCCAATAAAACAGGCCATACAATTCCATAATTCATTCCTTTTAAATGTTTGGCTCTGCCCTAAAGAACTAGGGTGATGAAGGCAGAAATGAGTACAGAAAGCACTGCATGACACAACAGATTTGTTTCCACAAATGAATAGCTGTGAAGCATAAATGATACTTGAGGGACAAAACAAGAGTGAAAGCTGTTAAAACAAATCTCAAAATTGCCTGTGGAGTGAACTGGTGGATAAAAGAAAGGATTCCTGACGAATGGGTTGTGGAGGCTGATACTGTGGGTGGGGGGGAATCTGAGATGTTTCAGCCATGCAGAACAACCAGAGTGAAACTGGTAGAGCAAATGCATGAAAATGGGTAAGAAAAGAGGAAGAAGAGAAGGAAAATGTGACCATGAGCACAGTGGAGAAAGAAGCTACAACAGCACGTAATGGAGAATACTGTGTTACACGAAAGGGGTAGTTTCAGAACAGGGACACCCCACTCCCCCCACACCACAGCATGTGACATCAGGTAACAAAAAAATTGACAGGATTAGACTGCACGGGCACTAGCCTCTGTTTCAAGCATTTCACATGATTAAGTCATTCTCAAAAAGGTGGGAGGGTCATTCTGTTGACTGAAAAGTTTACGAAAAGAGTACAAGCCTTATTGTGTGCTTTCCCATACATAACTTCCCTCTACTCCTATTCTTCATCATTTCTTCCTTCACTTCCATTACCCTCCCCCCATATACAGTATTAACTCTATCTCAATGTATAAAAATGATCATTCTGGAGTTTGATGCCTTCTTCTACACTTAAACTAAGTGACAGCATCATCCTACTGCACTCTTCCCACCGACAGTCCTTCCCAATCCACGTGATATAATTACAGTAATCCCTCTATTATTCGGATGTCCAATACTTGGACACCCCCACTACTCGGATATCGTGGGCTGCCCAACCCCCAAAATGCCAACAAAAAAAAAAAAAAAAAAAAAAAAAAAAAAAAC
>JAGKTI010002253.1:40566-51953 GCA_018397915.1 Birgus latro | reverse complement strand
AATTTTTTCATGCATGGTTTTTAAGTGAACCAGCTATGAAAAAGGTGAAAGGCAGTGAATTTCATGTCCAGTCATAACCTAACCTAACCTAATCTAACCTATCCTATGCTTACCACAAAGATTTTCATGCCTAACCTGTTTTCATCATGCTGTAAATGTGTTAAAGTGAAGCAGCTATGAAAAAGGTGAAAGGCAGTGAATTTCATGTCCGGTCATAACCTAACCTAACCTAACCTATCCTATGGTTACCATAAAGATTTTCATGCCTAACCTGTTTTCATCATGCTGTAAATGTCTTAAAAAATTACTAGAAATGTTAATCATAACTTCCTGCTTGCAATTTAATTTTTTCATGCATGGTTTTAAGTGCAACAGCTATGAAAAAAGTGAAAGGCAGTGAATTTCATGTCCGGTCCTAACCTAACCTATCCTATGCTAACCATAAAGATTTTCATGCCTAACCTGTTTTCATCATGCTATAAATGTGTTAAAAAATTACCAAAAATGTTAATCATAATTTCCTGCTTGCAATTTAATTTTTTCATGCATGGTTTTTAAGTGCACTAGCTATGAAAAAGGTGAAAGGCAGTGAATTTCATGTCCGGTCATAACCTAACCTAACCATTTTTCTGGTAGTGATTTATATCATTTACTGTATTTAATGCTTTGTATCCAATAATTTAGTGCATAAAATGTGAGAAAAGATGATTTCCATGTCAGATACTTATACTATGCTGGCAAGTTCTGAGCACCTATGCCTCACTCACCTATAAATCATCATTTTTTGGTTAAAATTCAATTAATTCATGCTTTGTGTGGATTATTTATGTGAAAAGGGACCTAAATAAGTGCTATACATGTCCAATAGGGAGGTAGGAAGGTAGTTTTCTGATTTAGGTTAGGTTAGGTTACGGTCATGAATCACCAGTGCTGGAGCTTCAGGGCCCAATATCCGGACAAAACAAATATTCGGACATGCCTTGGCTCTATTACATTGGATATTGGAGGGATTACTGTACTTACATGTACAGACTGAGGGGTCTGCAATGAGTCCGTCTGTTCAAGCCACTGGTCCATCATATCAGCAGACAGACCACGAGACAACAGCTGGTTCTTGTATTGATCCATCTGCTTGGCTACTTTCCTTATCTCCAGCTTCAGTGAATTGGACTGACGCTCCACATTCAGTCCTTCCCTCTTCAGCGTTGCAACATGGTTTTCATGTTCCCTGCGCACCTCTTCAACAGCATCAAGTCTTGCCACCAACACTTGTCTATTGCTCACCAAACTGGGGAATAGAAAGTTAGTTTAATTCTTCTGCTTAAACTAGTAATTATACACATTCACAATCATAAAACAAAGTGAATACAATTCTGCAAACGTTCTGTACTTAAATGGATAATAAGTATGATGCTTGCCTTTCATTATGACTCTCCACAATTGGTCAATCACAGTACAACAATGCCTACTGTTCTTTCATCTTAACTTCCCACCAATTTTTGTCATTTTACAGCTTATTTTATGTACTTTACTGGCATAAACAGAATGATGCATCCTTTCCATATTACTTCTGTGACAAACAATACGTTATATTCATGGGTTTCTTTTGCTATAGCTCAGCTGGGGGGGGAAGGAGGGGACTGTAATAACATAATATAACTTACTCTTGTATTTCATGTGGCTGAGCTTCATTTCTGAATTTATCATGCAAGCTGAGGTGTTCCTCAATCAGGGATATAGTTTCTTTCAAGCCTTCCAATGCCTGCTTGCTGATTTGTACCTCCTGGTTCAGTGATTGTTGCTGCTCGTAAGTAGTGTTGTAATGGGCAGTTTTAGATAGGTACAACTTATTCAGCTCATTCAGTCTGCTCAAAATATCCTCCACTCTCATCTTGGCTCCCTCGGACTCCTCACCATGGAAACGGCTGACTGGGTGAAGAAGCCGAATGTCAAGAGCTTTGTTGAACTGTATGAGGCTTTGCTGACAACAATAATTCACTAGCTCCACCACAGAGTTGAAAGTGAAGGGTTCTGTGAACCCATACTTTCCATTTCGGTGGCAGATTTTGATGAGTTTGTTAGAGCCACCCTTTCGCAGAGTGAGAGTGTATTCATTGTTCCCAGTGGAGGCATCACGTACTAGGAAAGTTCCATCTTTGGTGTCCTTCATCAGCACATTCACATCTTCCCGTGTGATGGTACCCCAATACCATTCTGCATCCCTTAAGGCTTTGGGAGCACTAGCAGGAATGTTGGACTGGTAGGGCAAACCAGATGGAGGTGGGGGACTTGGATCCTTTTCAAAACCTGGGTTAACAGCAATAGGTTTTGAAGGCCTGGGAGGCAGCACTGGAGCAGGGGCAAATGTTGGAACCTTTTCACCCCAGTCAACCTTAGTAAGCAGCATCTCGACAATTCTCATGTGAGCTTCGGTGTTGCGTGCCAATTCCCTGTGGAATAAAGGGTATTATCAAGATACATACTTACAGAGATTCTCGTCATCCACAAATCCTTGTTTTTCTTTACCTTACCCTTTACCATATCAAATAAAATAACTAAGACTGTTTTGCTCGTACTTCAGCTGATGCAGAGCAAAAAGTTGTCATTTTCATTAGCACTGCATCATGCAGTCAACTTCACAACCCAACACAATACTGGATCTGCCTGAGTTACAAATACTGTCTGGATTATCCAATCTATGTAATTATCCACTTGAATATATTCATATACATATACATTATATATAGAGTATATCCATCCATCCATAATCCGATCCTATGTTGCCTCATGAGAAGCATAGAAGCCCGGTGCTAGGCAAGTTGGTCCTGACATTTAAGATGAGAATGACCAGCCTCACTCATCCCTGAGTGGCATTACATGAGCAATAAACTCCAACCACCCCTTGGATATAAACCTTCACCAGCTCAGGCCGACTGGAGCGCCGCGATTACCCACTAAACCACCAGGCGCCATAATTTGGATATATGGTTACCACCCAGTGTAGTAAATGGTTTCCTGGTGCACAGGAAACCATTTAGCTTGCCACTCAGTGTAGTCACCCATAGGTAGAAGGAACAGGAAGAATGATGGGAAGAAAGACAAAAGAGGGAATGCAAAAGTTACCCATAGGCAGAAGGACGAGGAAAAAGTGAAGTAAAGAAAGACAGAAGAGGAAGGTAGGAAAGGATGGAGGAGAGGAAAGGGCAGACATCTAAGAGCAGCACTACATTAAGTGAGTGGGTGGAGAGTGCTCCCACCTACTATACAGTAGGCGCGGAAAGTATTGACTTTTTTTGCCGACGTCATTCTTTTTCGCGTTAAGTGAAGTAGGGTCAATACTACCCTCCCAAGAGATGCAAAATGAGCTGACGCTTTTTCAACGGGAGCTGGCAACCCTGCTTGATAGGTTTGGCACCAGAGAAGCAGGCTCAGTAATGTTTGGGCAGCCACAGGAGGAGGATTGACTCTGTGTGTGATGCACCATGAGGGCATGTTTTGACTCAAATAACACAGTTATTTGGTTACCTACCACATTCTCATCATGCCTAAAGTAACCACAAGCAAGGACAAATGTGTGGAAGTGATTACTTTATACAAAGCCGGCCACAAACTCCCATTTATTGCAAATCAGATGGTGTTAGACTGAGGACAGTGCAGAGACTGGTGAAGCAGTTCAAGGACAGTGGGGAGGCCATTCCTCCCACTCCCCTTCCCAAGCCTGGGAGACCTCGTAAGACAACCTTCAGGACCCGTCAGCTGATCTCAAGGCAAGTTAGCAAGGATCCAAGGCTAACAACACGGGATTTAAAAGAAAAGAACCCACAGTTGCTGGCAGATGTGTCTGTCAGAAGTGTGCAGCAGCTGTTGCATGACGATCTGGGCTACAGGAGTTTTTGTGCTCATAAAAAACCACTGCTAACTGCACTTCAGAAGAAAAAGAGAGTAAATTTTTGTACGAAATATCTTGCCTGGAGTGAGGAGCAATGGAAAACTGTGCTTTGGAGTGATGAGTCAACATTTACTGTCACGAGTGTACCGCAAACCAGGCAGTGACCTCCTGGATCCTAAGTACACTTCCAAGTTTGTTAAATACCCAGCCTCACTCATGGCTTGGGGCTGCTTTACACATTATGGTGTTGGTAGGTTGGTAATTCTACCTGCAAATGAAAAAGTGAACCAGAACAATTATTTGGAGCTCTTATGTGATGTTTTAAGTGACTTGATAAAACCAAGGAAAGAGTATTTATGCAAGATTCTGCCCCTGCACATGTTGCAAAGTCAGTGAAACAGTGGCTAACAGACTGTGAGGTTCCCTTTATTCGAGATTGGCCCGGAAACAGCCCAGATAACAATCCCATTGAGAACTTATGGGCACACATGAAGCGGCAGCTGCGTAGTATGGACACGTCATCTTTGCCTAAACTTGAGGCTGCAGCTATGGAGCAGTTTTAGTCCGTCTGTTCTGCAAAACTATGCCATCAGTCTCCCCAGACGCCTTAAGAAGATAATAAAGGTGAAGGGGAATGCCAGTAAATACTAAATTCAATGGTGAGTGTTAATTTATTTGTTTCTCCTTGCTAACCACAAGAATGTTTTCTTTTTTTAAGAGGGCGTCAACACTTTCCGCGCCTACTGTATATACATACATATATATATATATAATTACAGTATACTGGACACACACACAAACACAATTTAAGTGCACAAATAATTTCAATGTATTTAATACTGAAGTTTGAATTATGATACGCTAACTACTTTCCCACCCTCAATTACCGTACCTGATAAAAGATTTCACTACTCTTGACACTACAGATCAACCCACAACTATCAAGAAACATCACCCACCTACCAGCAGAACACACCTTCATAAATCTATCAGTACCAATGCTACGTTATGTCCTGCATATTGCAGGATACCAACACATCTCTAATTCTCACCAACCCAACTTTTATGGTACACTTGCTCCAAAAAGCAATGATGCTCGCCACATTACGATCTTAAATTATGAATTCGGCAATGGATTATGCCCCATGATTCTTCTCCACGTTCAAAAACCTGCTTTCATGAGGATGCATTATTACATGCATGGAACATTTCCTACTTAATACTGTTATATAAATATTCAAATGATACAACACTAATCTCCATGGAACATCACAAGCTGTACTGATCATAATGGATATCATCAGAACCTTCCTGTGTAATACTTGTTGGAGCTAGTGCACATTTGAGAATATACAAATACATACACAATCTTCTCCCAAGGTGGTCTAAGAAGGACATGGCAGAGAGACTGGATAAGGAGTGTTGGAGGGTCCAGGATTCCTCTAGCCACTTGAAACTGACAGAGTTGGAGGAAATGGCTCATCAGGAACCTGAGAGGAAAAGTAACTGGTGAGTGGTCAAGTTCACCAAGACTATTCATAAAGTGGATTTTAACCTCCACATTTTTTGTCTTTTCACAACCAATATTTATCAAGAAAAGTCTGAAGAATGAAAATGAAATACAATCTTAATCACCATTAGGAATTACCTAGCAAGGGCACTACCACACTTAATTATTAATAATGTAAAGTATGCAGTGGTTATTAAAAAGTTCTCTTCCTTAACCACTTAACCGCGGGCCATCACATTCGTGACGCTCAGTGGCGATAGCTTGAGCCGTGGGCCGTCAGTTGGGTGCCTCTGTTTTCTTTTTAATTAGCGGGGGCCATCAAAATATAAATATATAGGAAAAATGTAGGAGAGTCTTGAGTGCTATTTATATCACTCAGGCTAGTTTGGGCCTATATTTTATAAAAATAAGTCACAGTGCGAATTGCCACCAGCTGGAAGTGCCAGGACCGCCTCACACAACCCTGCGGTTTAGGAGTTAAATATAGTACAATACTTTTATACTTACTGTAATGTGTAAAAATGATGAGGATTAAGCTCTTTAACCATTTGTGCCAGACATTTTGCACACTGGTCATCATTGTGTATACGGGTGGCTTCAATGAACCTGTCATAGAATGCCTCTGGAATCACAGGTTCAGGGAGCTCACGAAGGTATCTCTTAATCAGGTACGCAATAACATGAGGCTCATACAAGCTGAGATCAACGCTGCAAACATCTGCAAATGGTAAAAATACTGGTCAAACTTCAGTTTGAAAGTACACGGCAGAAGAAATGAAATGCAATTAAGCTTAACATGTTTTGAAATGAACATGTAACTATGCTGAAAAAGAGTATAATTTCCATGGCATATTAACAAAGTCATTGCGTGTGATCTTTATTTCATTAAACATACTCATCTTCTATTACAGGCTTTACTCACCTTCATCACATGCCTGTCTAAGCTGTGCCAATGTGTCCTGCTGGGGAGGTGTACGATAAAGGCGGTAAGGGTCCAAGTTGGGGTCATTCTTCACCCTGAACACAATCTCCTGGCAGCATCTAACCAGCAAGGGTGGGGCCAGGGCATCCCCAGGGGCAAACTGAGTACAAAGGCTTAGACCAAACACAGAGGAAAGCAGCATGCGACGGAAGTACTTAGAGGACTGTTTGACACATGGTGGTAGGCCAGTTGCTGCACAGGTTCGGTGGGCAATCAGTCCACAGTCTGTATAATAATAATAAAAAAAATCATACAGTATTTACACCCTAAAATCACAGAAATAAAATTCTACAAAATGCATACAGTACCTACGGACACAACGCACAAGTCTGAGGTGTCATTATCGTGCCCTGGCAACCTACTCATCAACAGTGCGTAAGATTTCATGAATATGATACACGTGTGATTCATGTATAATACTGTAACATTCAGGTATAATAAATTCTTGTATAGTAATATGAAACTGGATGCACTGTTGACTGGTAAGTTGTCAGGGTACGATAATGACACCTTCAGACTTGTGCGCCGGGACTACAGAATTTAACTGTTTATTCTAAATAGCAACAGGTAAAACTTCTGAATTTACTCAGTCATTACTGATACAGTACAGTACCTAATATCATAAAGATTCATAATGGAAGAAAATTTCAGTTCTGAATTTTGAACGGATTCATACTTCTTCAGACACACTTAACTCTATCAGGAATTCTAAGTTTTGTCAAATATTCACGCTGTCTTAGGAAGGCTATGATTGTATTATGTTATTTTGTTTTTTTAAAGCTATACAAAGCACTACCTGCAGTGAAAACAGTAAATAAGAAAAGCAAGTTTAAAACCTTAAGCAATGTGCTACAAGTGTTGGTTTCAAATTTCTTCACCTCTGATACAGTACTGGTATCTCAAAACTTTGTTCATGCGACACACAGAAATGCATGCCTGTGGTTGAAGTGGATAAGTAAGCCTTTACTTACCATGGCAGATCTGTCCTTGTTGAATAAAGCCACGTAGATAGAGGCCACACTTGTCACAGCAATGGAGGTCATGGAAGGAATAGTTGCGAAGGTTGTGATGGGAGGCAGGAGTGGTGCAGTCTGCTCCACCCACACTGGTCCCAACACCACCTTTGTCTGCTCCACACATCACGACTCCATCACGACACTTATTTTGCAGCTGGTCAATGCATACCAAGATGGATTTCTGGTGGAACTCATCCTTGATGCCCATGTTCTGCAGTAAAGATAAAATTACATTAATTATATAGTGAGGGAGTGTTGTGGTGTGGATGTGGATGTGACAGGAAGCATTAGTAGAAACACATTAAGGAGGTTTGGCCATGTTGAGAGGATGGAGAGTGAGAGACTGACGAGGAGAGAGTATGTGAGTGAGGTGGAGGGGGGGGGAGAGGGAGGGGGAGGCCAAGGATGAGATGGAGGGATGGAATGGAGAGGTATATGAGAGAGGGGTGTGTGAGCTAGGAGCAGGGCAGTGAAATGGCGGGGGACAGAATGACATGGAGGCGATTTGTTTGTGGCCACCCCTTACGGGATTAAGGCATCTGGCAATAGATAGATCGATTATTAGATTATATTACATATTCTGGACAGTTCTCAAAGAAAAGCTACTGTATTTTTAAATGACAAGCCTGTAACTTAAAAAGGTAATCCTTCAAGATGACAAAAGATCCCCTTATTTTGCACTTTTCTTCTACAACCACCTAATTTTGCAATTTCTTCTGTTTCCTCCCTTATCTTAGCTCTTAATGGGATTCTTTACATATATTCATATTGCATTTTCAAGTTTCAGTGTTTTTAATTTCTTTTAAAAGTGGCAAGCCTTTAAAAATGCTGTGTTTGTTTACATACATCATCTTGCAGTGTGCAAAGACAGATGGACACCATCTTGGAATGCCACTTTTGAATGAAATTACCCTTACTGGTGCTTATTTATCCAAACCTAACCTAAATGTTAGCAAGTTAACCCAATCTTACTTATTCTAACCAAATCTACCTTGTGCTAACCTAACCAATTTATAGTTAACCTATCTTATGGAAACTTAACCTATCTTATGCTAACCTAACCAATTTTATGCTAACCTAACCTATCTTATGCTAACCTAACCAATTTTATGCTAACCTAACCTATCCCTTATGTAATCATATTTTCCTCATTTACTGATGTACACCTTCACAAACTCACTGAATCAATTCAAAGGCAGATAAAAAGTAAAAGCTAAGAGGTGGTCCCATGTCTCCTTAGGAATTACCTTTAAAAATACCTGCACCTAGACTGGCTACTGTGTTTTTACACCACCATTCAGGGATGAGTGAGGCTAGTCACTCTCATCTTAAATGCCAGGACCAACTTGCCTAGCCCCAGGCTCCTTTGTGGGGAGACACAGGATTGGATAATGAATGAAAATAAACCAAAATGTTTACCAGAGGGGGGAAGAAAAATACATCTGCAATAAGCACAGTCAAATCTTCTGGCCACAAAAACATTCATGAAATGAGCTTGGAGGGCAAATTATAAGTGACTGCATTTTTTTTTTTTTTAACAATCTAAGCAAACAAATAGTGTAATGGTATTGTGTTGCATTCAGATTATGTTATGATACCATGTGAATCTACATTTGTACAATCACCTTAACAGAAAATAGTGAAACTCATTACAATTTCAAATTAAACAACTCAGATGTGTGTGTCCTACTGCAGGTAGTTGTACGAGAACTTATATATATACTGTATTAAAAAAAAAACAAAGGGGGGGGACTCAAAACTGTCATGCACATTAAAGGAAATTGCCATGATTCATCATAAAATCTCAACACAGGTAAACACAACTACCTGGTATTCTCTAGTACATACTTTCATCAGCTCAAAACACACTTAATATGAAGAAACATCCACTCAACAAACTAATAAACTTTCCAGCAAACTAAAAATTACCTTGGGATCTTTCTCAGATGCCTTATTTTTAGCACTGAGGATGCAGGCCTCTGCATCATCAAAACTATTCTTCCAACTGATAAACTCATTGGTATGATTCACAGCCAATGGTTTGCTTATACAAAACTGACCAACAGTAACGGCAGGAGGATTGTTAAGGACAGATGAAACACATGCTGCAAATTCCAAATTATTTCTACAAACTTCTTTTACTTCAGGCTCATTTCCTGAGGTTGTAATGCTACAACCTGTGCCCTTTGATAAATTTTTCTTCCAGCCTGGACTCTGGGAGAGACAACCAGGAGAGTCGAGGTCTGATAATTTAAGACACCAGGATCCCCCACTGTCAGAGTGGTTACTACCACTTTGCAGGGTAGTGGTGGTGGTGGCAAGAGAGGCAATAATAGATGCAACTGAGCCAGGAGAAAATTTTCCTCTATCTTGCTTGTTAAAACTGAACATTTGACAACGGTTCTTCCTGTAGGAGCCATGTGGTTCCCCTTTCCTTTGCACTGCTGAACAACCATCCTGTTGTGGTGAATGACTGACCAAGGATGGAGTGCAGTTAATGGGGACAGGGCAACTGACTCCAATAAACTTCTCAGACTGACCAGATTCAGTGGTTTTCTGTGAGACAGGACCAACATGGATGCCACTGTCAGGTGTGGTGACAATTCCAGCTTGCCCAACTTGCGGAGTGCAATACAAATTACAATCAACTGCTAATAAACTCCCACAGTTCTGAGTATCCTGCATTAACTGCAGTGAGGCAGAAGGGTTACTGTGGGACACTGTGTCATCAATGGGGAATTCCCGAGGCCATTTGCGAGATGACCACTGCTTGAGTTTTGATAGCACATTGACAGGGGATTTAAACGGTGAAGTTAACACAGGACTCATGCTTACTAAATATCAAGCTGATGCTCCAAACCAGCAAATTTCCACTTAACATCTGCAGTGCAAAGCAGGAACAGATCAAAGAAAAGGAAACAAGAAACTACAACATACAAACAAGCCTATCCAAACTGCTAACGATAGACACCATCATAAAATATCAATAACTTAATTAAAAACACTGTACAAATACGTGAAACCCAATAAAATGAAAACTATACAAACTGGTGAAACTCAATAAAAATGAACAGGTGAAACCCAATGAAAACAAAATAAACAAGAACCAAACCAATTAAGAACAAAAACTAGACTAGAGAATGAACGTAGGGTATCAAGTGAGTGCCACCAGAAACAGGCTGGGCTAGGATGATCTGATCAGAAACTCAAACCTCTGAAGCACTAGCTACAAACTATGCCCTGTCCTGGTCAAAGGCTAACTGCTGCCCTCAGCTTTCTAGCTGCCTCCCCTCCCTCCTTCATCACCCCCCACCCCCAACCACCACTCAACTACATGTCACCTCACGTCATTACCCCTCAGCCCCCTTACACTACCAACGACTCTCTCAAACCGCTTCATTATCTCGGTATCATTCATGCTTTGTGTTATTGACTCCTTCCTGTGCCTACACTCACCACAAGCTTATCTCTGTCCAGCGAGAGAAGATCCGTCCCCTTGATGTCCTTGGCTTTGAAGAGTTCTGTATATGGTGCTAAATTAAGCGTTGCCATCCAGTCAACCACATTACTTGAGGACCACTGGCTGATGGGCTGTGCAAAAGAATAAAACGTTAATACCAAAATATAAGTTTTTATAATAGGTAAGCTGGCTTGATTTTTCAATAGCTTAAGGTTAAAAGTGCTTTTTAAATGTAACCAATTTACTTTTTACACGAAAATGAGTACGGTAATAATTTGAAACAGTTGCGACCATTCGGCAATACTCTACTGAGCAAAATTTCACTTCTATGGACTAGCAGTTCTGCAGTCAACCCAAAAAAGCATCGGCCATCTTACCGCACGTTATCATTCTGAAAGACGGACGAAACACTGTCATAGCCTATATGGGGGGCCCTGTAATAGTAAGTGCAAATATATTGTTTGGTAATTATTACGATTCAAAGTCGCCTAAATCATCACATACTGGATGGTGTGTGTGTGTATATATAC
>JAGKTI010002253.1:5242-18498 GCA_018397915.1 Birgus latro | reverse complement strand
TATATATATATATATATATACATACCGGTATACATAGATTTGTCCTCCCTGGCATTGAAACGCAATCTGAAGTATCCGGAACATATCTCGAAATATTACTGAGGATACCGTGTGATACATAAACGCAGGTTAGCATTGGTGCCATCATTATAATCAACCGCAGGCCTTTTATCTACAGATCTGACAAAAGATATACGTCGCAGACATGGGGGACTTCCATCTGACAGTGTATCTTCTGGTACCAGATATCTAATCTATTAGTTGCCAAGCGGAAAGTAACGTACTACACCATGCAGGAGTGCTGCCATGACTTCACGATTGGTTATACTGTACTTTATGCAGGTTTATGTGGGTTTCTCGTTCGCTGTGACAAGCACAGCAGCACAGTACTGTATACCGGTACTCCAATTCTGTGACTGGTACACACTTAGAGGCACAACATATCAAATTCGGAAGCTGAATTAATCGCTTTCCAACGGTGCATTTTAGGATAGTACTGTAAGTGGTGTTGAAGATTTTATAGCACCTCTTCCTTGGGGATTTATTCTGCACATTACCCTTCAATAGCTTCAGTTTTACTGAGACACTTTATAGTCACAAATATTTTAGCAGAACACGTAGGAATGCTAATGTGTACTATGAAAAATAAATCGCTTTGTAAAGAAGTGCTACGAAGCCACTTACCCATCAAAATATAAACGTTAACGCGATGTTCATTTACATCACTGCTAATACAAATTGGCACTGGAAAACATTACAGATTCTTTATTGCTGAATTAATCTCGAATAATGTGATTTTTTAAGTGTTCCTGGACAACACGCAGCTGGTAGCTACATTAATACCACTACAGTATAGGGTATTTAATGCGTTCGACAATTACGTTTTCCACGCAAGCCCACAAACCATTTCTTAAAGTCAGTAATGAAGTGTACATCTGAAATACACTTTTCACGGGCATATACGATAAGATGAATGAATTACATAATTTCATACTCACGAATCAAATAATCACTGTACAAATTTTAACGTACACTAAGCCTACCGGTACTGTACAGATTATGCTTGTGCATTTACAGATGCCAAACGATCAAACAAAACGAAAGATATTTTGAGCATTTTTTTTTTTTAAATGCAATGGTGAAGAAAACAGCAACAACTAACCTGGTCTTTGTCTTGAAATTAACTGGGCATCCCTCAGGAAACTGTAAAGCCACGCTGAAGAAACTAAAGTGTCTCATATATTTTATGAAGTTATCCCATTTGCCATAACCCAAAACCGTAAATTTACACGTGTACAGTAAACCAAACCCCCAAACGATCTGGTTCTAGTTGTATGAAAGTCAAAGTAATAACAATTTGCCTGTTCATCTACATCAGCTTGGGCATTAAATGATTAAGGAAAACATCAAGAGTGTATGTACTCGTAAATAAAAGCAGCAGCAGCAGAGAGGAAGGGGGGAGAGGAAAGGGGGAAGGGGCAAGGTGGAGGGTTGGTGTGAAAGGGAGGGGGGGCCGCGTAGCAACAGCGGACTATTCCCAGAGTTCTTTGTTCCGTGGGGATGAACGGTCAGGCCATTCTTTCATGCATCCATTACCTGAACCACATCCCACTTTCTCTTATCCTGCCCTATGCATCCTGACCAATTAATTCTCTTGCTGAAATAAAAATGAGCTGGATTAAATGACCCTGAGTTACGCGAGTTGGTAACAGCAGCACCCGGTCCTAACCTACATTGAGACCAAACTGGAAACAGCCGGCTAGCGGATACTGCAAGCTAAACCTTGCAATAGCTACACAAATCAACCCGAACACACACAAATCAAATAAACCCATAATGCTGTAGTGAAATTATTTCCTTGTATGAGACTAAAAAATGATATTCCGAGATGTTAGTACTGAACGAGCGGCACCCAGGAAGAGAGAGTCATCGCGCACCTGGCAAGCGCCACTGCCACACAGTCCGCTCTTGGGGTAAGAGAGTCACATCTGCAACCCACCCTCACCGTCGCTCTCGCCACACCTACCTTCTTGCTTATTATTTCTCTCATGGAAAGTATGGGAATACCACACAGATCACCTCTAATAAAACAAAAGCATTTTAATATAGTGGTTATGGCTCAGTAAGTCCGTCTGAGAGGGCGGAGGGGCGGGTGGCAAGAGCGAGTAGGTGAAGGGGGTTGCTGTGAAGGTTGTCTCCAAGAGCGGTTTTGCACGGAACAGCCATCTGGCGCCCCACTCAGATCTCAGCTGACAACATTTTCAATGCACAGCACCGTGTAAAATTGAAAAATGTACGTATTAATATTTTATGATAATGGACCTTGCTATTGAAAGAAACGCGGACTATCACAGTAATGCCACTTAGTGAACGAAAGTTCATTTCCACTCTATAAAGCGCTCATCTCACTTCCTGCCTAACATTCGATTCATAAGCTTACACTGCTTGAGATAACATGAGGCCTTATACACGCGATAAAACCAGTGGAATTTTTAAAGGTTAATACTGGAACAGCCCACGTCCTATTATGGAACTTCTTAGATCTCAACGAAAAATGATTGCAATGACCGGTAAGAATTCGCATGCTGCCCACTAAACGTACGAGTGTTACAACCTGTTTGCTACGTGCAGTGATTCTTTACTAAGCACTCTAACTTGCCTCCCTCTTGCCATGTCACACTTCACTCGTACTGACTGCTACACCTTTTTATACTACTGGTCCTCTTCATAATATGCTGGATTACTGAAGCTTAAATGATCACGAAACTACTGTAGTTTCAAACAAGCAACCGCTGCCCATAGTAGACCACATAATTTTTAAAGCATGACAAAATAACAATAATCAATAACTTCACTGCGTGATAATCTAGAGCACAGGTCCTCCCTCTCTGCTTCACGGATTTGGTTTTTAATATGAAAAAGGGGGGGGGGGGGGGGGAGCTTGTGCTGTAGATATACCGTACCAACTAATGTACTTACGACATCGTTAGCAAGGGTGGGTGGCGGCAGGGTGTGGTGAGGGCGTGCACAGGCGTAGGACGAAGAGTATGAGGTGCAAACGTTGTGGTAGCACGCCCGGCACTCTAGAAGAGGCAGGAGTGAAGACAGAGTATGAGATACATGGCGCTGACTTGGGCTAGTGCCGTTACTGTGGCTGAAGGACCCCCCTGCCGTGGTATAGGCCAACAAAGACCCGCTTCCCCCAGTGCTCACAGACTGGGATCGACACAGACAAGTCAACACGTTGCTACGACACTCTGACGAGGTTGTCACGTTAAAAAGTACCTGGTCCGTAGGTGTGGTGGAGGGAGTCCGGACTGTACAATGAGAGGTGGTTGGAGGGCCGCGCTTGAGCATATAATTATCTTTGTCTATGTTCAGCACGTGTTTATCCGTATAGCCCTTGTCACCATTACCGCCTTTGTTGAGGTTGTTCTCAGAGTCGTAGAACCCCACAGCGGCGGTGGCTGTGGGCGAGGCGGCGGGGGTGGGCGAGCCCCCCGGCGAGGAGTGCGGCACGGCAGGACCGGGGATGGGCCGTGCCGCCTTCATCGCCTCGTATAACAAGCCGGTGTCGAGCATCTTCTCGTTACCCCCACTCGACATATTTATTCACAAACACTTGAAGGCATATTCACACGATAAACTTCACCAATACTGCCAAATCACAGAACTAGAGTGTACCATGTTTATTATCTTTTTATCATTTCACAATAAACTTATGCAGCTTTAAGCTGATGGACTGCCTACTGACAAAGTATAACGTGTAACGCCTTATCGTATAAGGCTTGCTTAATTAGTGTCCGGAGACGGAGTTGACAGCGCAAGTTGCGACAGCGACTGTCATGCTGAGGACGCCAGCGGCCGCTCTCTCACACCTACACGTGCGTGTAGCTTGGAACCGACTGGTGGCCAGAGCCAGAGCGCTCGCTGAGACCCCTTGACGTGCGGCGCCTGTTGCCCACCTCCCAACATACCACGTCTTTGTCCGCTTCCACTTCTCCACCACGCACTTCCATACACACTTAACCAGATCCACCAACTTATTCCTAGTATTCAGCAAGCACATTTTTTCAATTAGTAAAACCGGGTTAAGAGAAAGACGTGCCAAGTTTGCCATCTGAGCTGCCAACGCTCTTGAAGCATTTGGCAACTCACTCCCAGCCTGAATGACAGTCGCTAGGAGCCTGATCTAAACCAAGTTGCCTCACTATATATGCTGACAGTTTTTCAATAGAGCATCTGCGTTGATATTTATAAGCAATATAAATAGGGATCTGTGAGTTTGGCAGAAGGATAATAATTACGTAGTATGACGAACGCGCTTGGGTGGCTATCGTATCGCCTATCTCCTAGCAAGACCGCTGGATACAGACGTCGATTCTACACGGGGTCTCGCTGACAGTAACTCTAAACTACAATGTTCATCATTGACTACAGGTATAATTGATAACAAGAGGATACGATACAGAAAATGTCTTCCATTTCATACCAGTTCTGATCTCACGGACCACCTACAAAACAGACAGGCTAAACATAGATGAATGGTAAAACTTAACGACTTAAATATTATTACATATGGTGATCGAGCCATATTTCCAACTTATCAGAACTGACAAGGTTATAATTTATACTATAAACATAACTTGTCACAAATTCATCCAGTAAGCATTAACTGTTAAAATTCTCTTGTGACAAGCAACTTATTTATCTAAAAGTCTATTAACTCAAAAGTATCATCTTTAAATATTCATAAGCTTGAGCAGCCGTGAAATGATTCGAAGATACTGGATCTACTAGTTCTGTGAAGTTGAGACGTGGTAAGGATGATTTCATACTATTTACTCACTCTAGACAGACAAACAGGAGACACAGACACAGATAGACTGCGTGACGCCACAACGATCTCCAAAACACAAACTACCAACTTACACGCCCAGTGAACTGGATCTAGACCAATATGAACCGCCCAGGTACATCACGGATCATGGTTTTCATTCACGTACAACGCAAAATTTACAAATTTATCGACCAAGTACGCTATACAGGGTCACGAAACTGATAAAATATCTCACTCCTATTACTTACATTGTTCAGATATCCATGCGGCGGGCGAGCGTTGTGTGCTTGTGAGCTGAAGTGTGCTTATGTATCGGAGTATGCTTGGTAGCATGTGTACTATCATTGATCTCGGTGCGCTGTGTGAGAATTTATGAATTACTGGATGCCGTGAGCCTAAAAATTATGTAAAATAACTCCTGTATCATAATCTAATAATACTGCATGGAATGAAAGTGGTTGGTGAGGAGAGACTGCGCGGGGGGCGAGATAGCTAGGTTGTGGGAAAGGTTAGAGGTGCGTGGGTAGACTGGTGTGTGTGCGTGTGTGTGTGTGTGTGTGTGTAACTCACCGGGTCGGTCAGGATCACTTGATGGTAGTGATCGTCAGCTTTTACCCTCCCGGAAGGGAGCTGAGAGCTCATATAGTCCGATCTATGGGCAAGGCTGTGACCTTCACACACGCACACACCCATCCCCTTGCTCAAGGGGGACAGTAACCACCCACTTCGTCAGTGAAACTTTTCGCAACCTGAGCGAGGCGCGAACTCCCGTCTACCTGATGGCAAGCGAGAACGCTACCACTGTGTGTGTGTGTGTGTGTGTGTGTGTGTGTGTGTTCAAACACATAGGTAAATAGGTGGATGATTAGCCAAAGCAGGTATGCTACTAGACGATAAGTGAATGATACACACTAGACAGAGCTAGTAACTACAGCAGTAAATATGAAAATAATTAATGAAAAGCTACCGAGGATAATGACGAGGACTTGTGGCCGGAAGGGAATGAGATATATTTATGTACTGAATGAATTTTACCAACAATCACAGGACTGGTGAATGAACCACAACCGGCAAAGCATGGAATAGAAAAGGGCCGAAAATTATGGTTTGGTGAACGAGAACATGGATAAATAAGCGTTAGTGGATGAGATAATGGTAAAACAATACTTCTTAACCCATTCCAGCAGATGACGTATTATCTATTTAATTCCTGCTATCCCCAGGCGGTTCTGTGCACCGACGAACATACCCTTTAAACTGGGGGTTTGACGGGATATTCATTATCCTCTCTACTAATGTTCTTCCCTTAAATTGGGAATAGAATCGTCTGGAGATAGCAAGACTAACGATTCTGTTCACGTTATGATATAATTTTCGAAGAGGATGGGTTTGATATGGCCTTCATTCACTTCCCTTAGACAAGATGACTATCACAGGTTGAAAAAAAATCGTCTGGATACCATGAGTAAAATAAAAAGAAAGTCATTGGCTGGAAGAGGTAAATATGGATACACTGGAAGGGTATTAGTAAAATCAAAGTATTTCTGATGAGACGATGACCTGGTGAATGTCAAATGTCACACATTCTATGACAACAGTGTGGAACATTGTAAATGGCGTGCATGTATGAAGCGGGACTGCCCTGACTAATGCAATGTCTGGGGTTGAATGATGTAATAATAAAAGTGGTGACCACTCTGGCGGAACACTTGTTTCATCTGCTCCACCCGCACGTCATACTTACTGAAAATTTCGTGTGTACGGGAGGGTATACTATACTCTTTTTACTTTAACTTGGCCTATAATTGCCAGCTCTCCTTTCTGAATGGTGAGCTGTAGCAAATTACAAATCTCGAATATAGTACTAGTCATGAAGATGGGCTATGAAATGGATGTAGAACCGCAGCAATGTCTTTGTTACTGAGCTACGTGAAATAAGCTGCAAAACGACGCAAATCTAAGCCAAGTTAAGGTGAAGTAACTATAATAATATCGTGAACGTGTGGAGAGCTGAAAGGTAGAGGTATAAGAGAAAATGTCCATCAAAACCGGTAATGTTGGGAGTTGTGGATAAGTGGTGGATTTAACTGTGCTGGTAGTGGTGGACGGGTTGTTTGGGGTGTCCACTCAGTAGCAGGAGGTTCATGACCTTTTCTGATGCCTAAGGAAGTCCTGGTTGGACTGAAACTGTTGTAGCCTCACATCAAACACAATTGCAAGTGGATTTTTTTTTTATTTCTGTTGATTGGTCTGCTTTCTAACTTTAGCCTGAACCAATATCGTACATGGCTAGTTCAAAACAGGTTAACTTTGAGACTTTAACTGCAGAGTAATAACAAGAGTACCAAAATGGGAATGCCTTCATTAATTTATACACTGCGGTAGTAGCTAATGAGTGGATACAGAAATATTCATATGACTACAGTACTACCCTTAGGCTGATGTTAAAGGAAAAACTGTAACCAGTACTCTGTGTGTGTTATGCAACTAAAAAGGCAAGAGTGGGAGGGTTGGGAACCCTCTTCTTTTTAATGGCCTATGTATATGGCAACCCTACTGTCCAGCACTACTGTTGTAAGAAAAACTGTCACGTACCTCGTGCCTCCAACAAGACACGAAGGGGAAGAGAGTGCCAGGGGGTTTCCTACTTTTCCGCTTCATGCCTCCAAAGAGATCAAAGAGCTTTGCTCTAAGTCTCCTCATCCCATATGAACATAGGAATTTGGGCTGGGATGATGATGACGATGAATGATGATGATGATATAGTTTTCCCATCCATTACCTCGCGCCAAAGGCCAATGACCCCATTATAGGTAATTTACCCTAAGATGGAAATCCGCGTTCAAGAGGACTGTGGCTAATGTAGGGATGTGTGAGGGGATGCCTGAGTAAGTGGCGGTGGTGTAAGGATGTGTGAGGAGGTGTATGTGGTAGTGCGTGTGTGTGTGTGTGTGTGTGTGTGTGTGTGTGTGTGAGAGAGAGAGAAGGTACCTGGGTATATGGTTGTGAGGAAGGGATGTTTGGGGAAGTGCCTGGGTATGTGGTAATGTAAGGATGTGTGAGGAGGTGCCTGAGTATGAGGTGGTGGTGTAAGAATGTGTGGGGATGTGCCCAGATATTTTGTGGTGGCGTAAGGACGTGTGGGGAGGTATGTGGTAGTGTAGGGATGTGTGGGGGAGATGCCTGGGCATGCAGTGGTGGTGTAAGTGTGGGCTGGGGTGGTCTGCAATTGGTTAAGAACGAAGTCCGGGTATATAATGGTGGCAAAGGGATATGTGCGGCTAGTGAAGCACTGGGTGTTGTGCTGGAGGGGTGTGTGCAGGTTGTGTAGATGTGATTGTGGGATGTGTGAAGGTGTTAATAGGTTGTGTAGGTGTTTGCGGGTTGTGTGGAGGTGCCTGTGGGTTGTGTAGAGGTGTTTGTAGGTCTTGCTGAGGTGTTTGTAAGTACAGTACTGTATTACTGAAGCGTTTGTTGGTGGTGTAGTGGTGTTTGTGGGTTGTGTAGGGGTGCTTACTTATGTTGCAGAGGTGTTTATGAGCTCTGTAGAGGAGTCAGTGAGTTGTGTGGAGGTGCCTGTGGGTACTGTGGAGAGGGTTGTGAGTCGTATAGATGTGCTTGTGGGTTGTGTGCAGGTGCCGTTTGTGCGTTGTGTGGTATCTGCGAATTGGGTAGAGATGCTTCGATGCTTGTGAGTAGTTCAGAGGTATTTGCTGTGTTGTGTAGAGGTGTTTGTGGGTTGCATAGAGGTGCTGATGGTTGTGTAAAGGGTTGCTTGTCACACCATAGACGTGCTTGTGGGTTGTGCAGAAATGTCTGTGAGTAATATATATGTTTCTGGGTTAGGTAAAGGTGTTCAAGAGGTGTAAAAAATTTTAAGGGCTATATGGAGGTTGTGGAGTTCAGGGAGTTTTGGAAGAGTAGAAGTGGATCGATAGGTGGATGCTGTTTGCCGTGTGGCAGTGGTGGCGGTGATGATGCCTAGTTAACGTGCACTAAGATGGATTAATGTATACGACTATTGTATATGGACAATCTCTCTCCCTCTCTCTCTCTCTCTGCGGGGGGGGGGGGGGGGGTAATACCCAACCTTTCGGTAATATGGCACGATACCGCATCATTCCGCTTTATACATCAAAAACTGTTCCGTAGCGTACATCAACTCAGCAAAAACTGGGGCGTTGGTGGGGTTGTGGATGAATTGACTAGTTGCTTAGTTAGTCGGCTGGTTTAGTTTGTCTGTCTGTCTGGGTGGGTGGGAAGGCTGGCGGTTGGGTGGGCATTGAGGGAGGTAGGTTGGTTGGTTGGTTGGCTGTCTGGTCGGCGGGTCGGTCGGTCGGCTGGTTGGTTGGTTGGTTGGTTGGTTGGTTGGTTGGTTGGCTGGCTGGGGGAGTGGGTGGGGATGAGTGTGGGAGTCTGATTGGGGGTGAAAGGGGTTTGGTTGGTTGGTTGACTGGTAGGTGGGTTGGGGGAGGGTATGTCCTCTGGTGGCGGGCCTTGCTACTACTATCTTATCTAAGGAGGACACCGCGGCCATGTAGCGCTATGGTCACCCCACTCCCTCACCCTGCCACGCAACCCTCATGCTCTTATCTCCTAACCCTCTTGCTTCACTCACTCTTCCTAGTGCCTCTCCCTCACTCTTTTATCTCTACTTCACACTACTGTACCCACTTCCAGTGCAGTTTTACCCACTTTCTTAATACTTTTCCATCACTCTACCACGTAACCCTCACGCCTTTATCTTTACCTCACTCCCCTGCTTTACTCGCCTTTCTTACTTCTCCCTTACCCTGTAGCTCACGGTCTCTTTCTCCCAATCTTCACAGTACTTCTCCCTTCCCCTGCCTAGCAACTTTCACTCTGTTTTCTCTGCCTCGTACCTCTCCCTCACCTTGTCTGTCACCTGTATCTTATCCTGTCTTTTATCTCTTTTTCACCCCCGTGTTTCATCACCACGTCCTATTACTCCTCCCGAACCATATTTCTTATTTCTCTCTCACCCTCCTGTACCCCTTACAATTCCTAGTACCTCTCCCTCACCCTGTCTGTTATCTCTATATCACCCTCCTGCTTCACCCACTATTCCCAGTACTTCTCCTTCACCTTGTCTGTTCCCTCTATCTCACCCTACTGTTTCACCCACTCTTCCACGTATCTCATCCTCCATTTCACCTATTTTTCCTGGCTATTCTCCCTCACACTATTATCTCTCCCTTACTTCATCCACTCCTCTCAGTATCTCTCCTTAAGCCTGTCACCCTGTCATCACACTGCTATCCAACCTACATCACTCATACTTCCAAATCTCTCTCCACCTTGAAGCTCTTCTCTCCGAACAAATTTATTACAAGCGGGGTGGAGGGTGGAAGTAGATATAGCTTTCACTGACCCCTTCACACTAAAAAGTCTCCCCTAATACGAATAAAATCGACTGGAGGTAAGAAGAAGAAACCAACAGAAAATGTCACCTGACTGAAGAGGTTAATGTTTACTCATCATGGAATCACTCTGAAACATCAATCAATCCAATCATCATCATCATCATTAGCAGCACCAGCACCAGCAGCAAAAAAAAAAAAAAAAAAAAAATCTACTTCCTATCACAATTAACCCCTCTTATTTAGGTTGGTTCCCTTCCGCCTAATGAAATAGTCTGTAATTGCATTGTTTTTACTCTAAACTGGCCCAGACTTTCGTACTTCTGCAGCTTTTTCAGAGCCTCTGTGGTACAGTGATAAATGGTGCGTTTTCGTGCACTGAAGAACGAGGGTTCGCCCCCCACCAGGGTGATAAACTTTGGGAGCGTTCTTCCGACCAAGTACTGCTTTGACGGACATAAGGGGTGCTGTGGTTGAACCAGTGTCGCATACTATAATGTATACTTGCATCCGGTCGGCTTGCGCGGGCCGATTACACTTGGTTCACACACTACACACACACATTCAAAGCCACTCCAACACAACAATCACACTTACAAGCACTTCTCACCCTACATACAATCTCTGCAGAGCACCACATGGTGGAGTGAAGCCTGATACACCAGAAGCAAAGAATGATAAAAAGAGAAAGACAATACTATAGTTTTACAGCCTTTCCACAGCACTTCTTGATTAGCATCGTTTCCTCATGGTATTATTACAATTCAGAATTCCAGGTTGACAGATGGCTATATAAAACCAAGTTATAGTAAAAAGAGTATAGTGAGAATATACAAATCTGAACATTGCTGTGAAAGGATTACACTAGGCTCAACCCCTGACGACTTAGTGTCTGCTGAATTAATTCTTCTGTAGTAGGTGAGAACAAAATATATATCCAATTCACTTCGATTTTTTTCTTATATTTTAATTAGTGTTGCTACCATACGATATGATTTAGATATGGAAGGGTCTCTTCTTCTGAAGGGGCTAATGAAAGCTTTACCTAACCCCCTCCAGTTTGAAAATGTTTCTTAAAGGTTAGATTTACAAAATAGGTCATCATTTACTTACAATAGCGTAATTTTTATCTATTCTTACTTATCAGACGATTTTATTAAACCTGAGAGACAATTTGAACAAGAGGGATTGGACAGAACTTTCATTTAAATGCTCCAATACGGAGGAACCCTCCTAAGCTGAATTTAATCGCCTGGGTGCAGCAATCGTCCAACTAGATGTATATACGTCCTCTGATCGAAGGGCTGTCGGGGTCAGATCTGAGCAGGAAACTAGTATGAGATGGCTCCGTCACTATCAACCCATTATAATCTCTAAGAGTATCATCATCATCCCTCCGCCTGTCATCACAGCCTTGGCACAGTCACACTCCCCTCTCATTTTCTCACACAGTCAACCGTACCCAGACTCAGCCACATAACACCCACCTCACACTGTTACCTTATTATCAGTACAGTACCACGTTTACCCTGCCATCTCACCTTCATCCTCACCCTCATCTTTTCGACGGTATCCACACTACACCACACCACATTCAGTTTACCCTGCTGTCTTATCGTTGCTACAGTACGCAGTAGTGATGAGTCAGTTTCCTCCCACCTTCTACTCCCATTCCAAACAAAATTAATGTTACAGCTGGGGTCCACACCAAACGAAGACTCATTATTGGTGGTGCGACGCTTTTTTAGGCTGCACAGGTAATCATGTCTCCTTGAACTGTTCCATGTATAGTTTAATAATTACAAACTACTCATTATAGGGTGAGAAGAAACTATGGGTCGTATTCTAAGTGGCTCTGAAAATACAGTAACGCCTCTTCCTCAGCTATTTATTCTGCCCATTGCACCTCGGTAACCTTTCGTAAATTATTAATGCGAACTGTACCGATAGTGAAACGATACACAATATATTGCATAAAAGACACTGTTAAGGTGTAATATGAAAAATAAATCGTCAAGGAGAAGGAGGCACTACGAAAACTAAGGCTGATGCGGGCACGACGATTGCCCTGTTACTTCACTCTATCGCCTTGTACACGGTACCATTCTCAACTTGCCAACACCTCATCCTCACATAAGTACCACTACATCACCCTCCTGCCTCACCTTCACACAACCACTACTAGAGCAATTGTATAACCTTAACCACTCCAGTACGACGACGTCCTCTTAATTTAATGCTTGCTTCTGTGCCAAGATTTCATTCCTGCCAGGGAAACTTTTCAAACTAAAGGAGTTACAATTTATCTTCCTTTACCACTATATTACGACGGGACTGTCCTAAGATGAATAAAATAGTCTGTCAGCAGCAGCAATAAACTTTTAATAAACGGGACATCACAGTAAAGCGTTAAGCTATAAAAAAACCCGGGGCTAAATATATGTGGTTGCCGCCTCACTCACCCAGGCACTTAATAACCTCCAACCAGCTCTAAACCAGCCCTCACAACCGCCTTAACTACCAGTCCTATTTTCGGCACAAACCACAAGGCCAGAGACAAATACATAAATACACTTTAGGGGCTGAAATTCGGCTGCCAAAGTAACAAGTTAAAAGCGGCGCGGCTTGGTCGTAATAAATCCATTACTGTAATAAGATGACGATGATGGGAGGAGCCGCCGAGGTGCGTAGGAGGCCAGAGGGGAGAGGCGGGAGAGATTGGAGTGAGGAAAGAAGGAGGGGGAGGGAGAAAGAGGGAGGCAAGAGGCCAGGAGGGGAGAGACGGGAGAGATTGGAGGGAGGAAAGAAACGGGGGGAAGAAAAAAAGGAGAGAGACCAGGAGGAGAGAGACGGGAGAGACTGGAGGGAGGAAAGAAAGGGGAGGGGAGGAAAAACAAGAGGAAAGAGGAGACCAGGAGGGGTTCTCGGGAGAGGTTGGAGAAAGGAAAGGAGGGAGAGAATAAAAAAGAGAAAGGTATGTGAGAAGGGAGGGGAAGAGGAAGAGAGAGAGAGAGAGAGAGAGAGAGAGAGAGAGA
>JAGKTI010002252.1:54747-69522 GCA_018397915.1 Birgus latro | reverse complement strand
GAGATTGATTCAGTACTTCTAAAACAAATTATGAGCTGGAAAAATAAGCAAGTCTGACCAATTGATTTCTGAAATTACTATTATACAGTTGCTTCCCCAGTTATAAACCTAGTTGGTTCCAAGAGTTGGTTCGTATCTTGACAAGTATCCGTTAAGTTGATATTCACTTACCCCTGAGCCCAGCTGGTACAAATCATTGGTGAGTTAGAGAGGTGTCAGATGGCAGGGGACTGAGTGACATGGCAGTGATACATTTGTGTTCACCCCTTGAGGGATTAATATGTTTGGTTATAGATAGGTGGATAGAGGAAGTGTTCATATCCAAAAGTGTGTAACTCAAAAGTTAGTAAGTAGGGAAGCAGCTGTATTATGTTTTAAGAAAGTGTGACCTCAGCCATCTTTTTTATATTTTCTTCTTTACCTGATGTTGTTGTATGTCCCCACCTTGCCTCCAGAACAGGCCACATCAGACTCACTGCCCTCCGAGGACTGGGGTCTCAACCTAGAAGTGTGTGACCTCATCAACGAAGCCGAGGATGGACCCAGGGATGCCATTAAGGCCATACGCAAGCGCCTTCAGACACACCCCAAGAATTACACTATTGTTATGTACACACTCACGGTGGGTACCCTGTTGTGTGTGTTTGTGTACACATATTTTGGAATGCCACAGCTGCATTTACATATGGACAATTTGAGTTTTTCTCAGTAGTTTGCTCAGTACTGTATATATTGTAGTTGAAACAAGTGTATCTGAACACTTGATAGATTTGGTGGTTTTTATGAATGTAAAGTGATATTGTTAATAATGATGTATTGTGGTGACAGGTGTTGGAATCCTGTGTGAAAAACTGTGGCAAGAGATTCCACGTCCATGCCTGCAATAAAGACTTTGTACAGGAGCTGGTCAAACTTATTGGTAAGTCATGGCCTACTACACAGTACTTTTATTTTTATTTTAACATCGTCATTGTTTACATCATCATCATTGTATTTGTAATTGTCTTCTTCACCATAATTGTCATCATCTCATAATGATAACAAGAAGCAGTGCCAAGGCACCGTAAACCTGTCCCTGGCAGTCATTTTAGTGCTGATGTATAAACTCAACAGGATATCTAGTCAAAGATGTCACATATCAGATTTGGAGTAAAGTTGGATGAAAATTGACAATTTTATGCTCACTTGAAATTTAAGTTCCATCCCACATGACACTGACCCTCCCCTACCACTAAGTGGGAGGTGACCCCACTGATGTAATGAGGCATGTTATAGGATGCAGATTTGAAAGATGCACCCTTAAGTTTTGGTTCCATGTTGATATGATGAATTTTAAAAGCAATTTTTTTTTTTTTGGGGGGGTGTGCACCTACAGCCTGGGCCTTGGCCCAATTTGGCCCATAATTTAATCAGGTGATCAGAAGGTCATAGCCCATCATCCCTTTTATTTTAGTCAAAATTTCACCAGTAGTTTTCGCATAGTTATTAACAGACAGACAGACACAAATAAACAAACAACAAACAAACCAAGTGAAAACAGTTATTAACAGACTGACAGACAAACAAACTGAATGAAAACAATACCTGTCCTCGAGTGTCTCTGGGGTGGGGACGGGTAATAATATTCATGAAAAACATCGTCATCATCGTTGTCATTTTTGTCATCTTATTATATCATCATCATCATCATCGATATTTTTTTACCTAAGGATGGGAAGAAATAGGATCCAGAAACACGGAAAAAAGAGAAACTATGAATACAGTATAGTAGACCTGTCAAGAGTTTGCCAGTGAAATGGGCCAGCCATTCATTCATTAACCATTTGAGCCCATAGAATCATGGTGTCCCATCATAGGCCCAACCATCTGTGCATAATGTGGGGGATATTTTTGTTTATAGAAGCAAACCCTGTCCTGTGCTTCTTCGTACATAATTCTTCCAGTCATCTCAGTTTCCCGTCATTTCCCTGTCCTCATCAAGTGCCATACCTCACTTGCGCGCCCACTCATTTGTTGAATAAGTTGGATAATTAGATTATGTCTTTAAGTAAAATCTATCTATCTATCTATTGCCAGACGCCATGATCCCGTAAGGGGTGGCCATTTGACTTTGAGTTATTTGTTTTACAGAGAGGGACACTAACCCTCCACCAACCCACTTGTTGACACGTAGGGAGCACGTATGGTTTGTTTATATGGTTGTAAATGGTTTCTTGGCTTACAGGAAACCATTTGGCTTGTCACTCAATGTAAAGCCACCTGTAAAAGAAAGAAAAGCAGTAAGAAGTTTTTTTTTTTTTTTTTTTGTTATGTGTCCAACTCTGGGCATAGGCTTCACAGCCTGCTATCAAGGCCCAGTCGTCCTCCTACAATCTACATGTCACCACTTCGGCGCTTAACACCCACCATCCATATTGAATACATGCTAGGGCTGTCTCATACAGGACTGGTGTATTGGTATTAGCGGGGTCATTTTTACGACATGTCGGCGGGTCTCCTGGTAGATCAGTAAAGCCTGATTTAATGAAATTCAAATTCTTAAACTGTTCCCTGCACCAGCGAGGATTCGAACCTGGGTCCCTCGGGACTGCAAGCCAACTCTCTACCGATCGAGCTAAGTGACAGGAAAGATGGGAGAAATAGGAAGAGAGGAGGGCAGGCACAGAAAAAGCATGATAAAGGCTAAGGAAAAAGTAGGCAGCACTACATCAAGTGAGTGGATGATGGTCGCCACCACCTACCACATTACCTAAGGATCAAACTACAGTAAGACCTCACTATAACGAACTAATTGGGGCTCAGGCCAGTCCGAAATATGCGATTTTCCGATAAAAGCGACATCCGGGCTTACCCCTGCTAATCTGGACTTTTTCCGATATATCAGACATTAGTCCGGATTGCATCTGGTTTTCACCACCATTGCAGTATTGTACTGTGTTATACCTTCACTACATTAATCAAATGGTATAATAATACTGTACTGTGCACTGAAAAACAAGTCTTTTACTTGTCTTATTGTGGTGAACATAGCTGAAGTTGTCAGGCAGTCCGGACTGCTTTCTGGCTATATCGGACTTTTTCTGATATATAGGAGTTTAGTCCGGTAGCTCCTCGAGTCCGATAAAAGCGAATTCCGGTCTACTGAAGTCCGTTATATTGAGGTTTTACTGTAGTTAATTTGTGGCTAAAGTGGTAATGCTGAGAGCACTAAGGTATAGTTATATGTTTAGTTGATACCATGGTGGAATGGTATTAGAGACCTCAGGATGGAGAAGGCCATGTATAAATGTGGCATTGGTTTAAATCCAGTGCATAGTCTGAGGTTTTTCTATCAAGTAAATTGTACCAGGGATGTATGATAGTCTTCTACAGCTTAAATGACTATGGTAGCCTTGCTTCTTGTCCTGCATCCAGAAGGAGTTAATAATGAATTTGTTTTTTACTGTTATCATTTTTTACAGGTCCAAAGAATGAACCTCCACCAGCTGTGCAAGAAAAGGTGTTATCCCTTATCCAGGCTTGGTCAGATGCCTTCCGACACCAACCGGAGCTCTCTGGAGTCAGCCAGGTGGGTGTGAATGGTCATTGGGTTTAGGGGTTTGGATAAGAATGAGAGTCGGAATAGTGCGTATGTGAGTAAGGTGAAGGAGGTAGAGGGAGATGAAGGATGAGATGGAGGGATAGAGTGGAGAGATATATGAGGGAGGGAGGGGAGTGTGACATGCAGGTGGTGTAGTTGTCCAGCAATAGATAGATAAATTGATAGATAAAGTTGGAGGCCCATATTCTTATCAGTTAACCCCTTACCCACAGGGATGGCTGGACCGCGCCGTGCCCCTCCCGTGGGGATTGCAGGAAATCTAGACAGTACACAATAAATTAGCTGCTTCCAGGTCAATGGAAGTATCACTTAGCCTTTTCCTTTTTTTATATGTATATACAGTATATATTTTTTTTAGTATGAGAATAGGTCATAAGGGACATTTCAGTGGGTAATGAACAGGGAAAATTAGTGACCAAGTGCACGTGGGGTGTTGCCAGGTGATAAATTAGCTACTTCATGGCCAGTGGCAGTATCAGTTAGCCTTTTCCTTTTTTTTTTATATATGTATATATATATTTTTTAGTATGAGAATAGAGGCATAGGGCACATTTTAACGGAAAAAGCGAATGGAAAATACCGGCCGGGAGTTGCATTGCGCGGCTAGGCTGTAGGTAGGTGGGGGAGGGGGTAAGGGAGGGGAGGTGGAGAGGAGAGGGAAACACACAAAAATGTCTAAAATGGTAACACTGGATGCGAGTACTAACGGTATTAGCAGCACTGCCTATAGCTACACACTGGCAGTACTGATAGATGATACAAGACCGCACTTGAAAGTCCAGGCAACTTAAAAAATCCCTGGAGCACAGAAGTGAAACCCTGCAGTGTGGTACTTATGTAACGAGTGTCACGGTAGTGACGGCCCGCGGGTAAGGGGTTAAGGAACTCCCTTGTACCTTTTCTTTAGCAGTCTGTTTCTCTATATGACTTGTTAATACTTCATTCTCGTATGTTGTTTACCCAATCATTGTTGATATCAAATAGATGCAAAGATAATAAAAGATTATATAGAAGTGCAGTGGTCAAAATAAACCACCAAGAAAAAAAGTGGTAGAAAACTGTGTAAGCCAATGAGAAAACTGCCTCTTGATTCCTTAGCTACTTGAGTCTAGGATATGTTTTGGCAGAATCATGCTTCAGGTGAGAGTTTGGGTGAGATATTCTTAAGGTTTGTGATTATGGAGCTGTAAGCACAAAGACACTTATTGCAGACTCAAAACATCTTCAGAATGAAACACAAGCAACTTTAATTGAAGGAAGGACAATGAATGTGCACCTTAATGCTGAAGCAGCATTGAGTGAGACAACTTTAACCCACTGAGTCCCATCGACGTACGATGCACATCGCTACTTTTTTCCGCGAACAGACCCAACGACGTGCATCGTATGTCACGCAGTTGCAAGGCCCATTGTGTGCACATTTTTCAACATTCGCGGGTGATTTTTGGTAGGCATATGTGGAAGACCCTCCTCTACCTGCTGTCAAGCGGGGATACTGCCTGGCCCCTCCTAACCCCCCTTCCCCCCTCCCCCCCACACTGGGCAATTCACCTGTTAGTAGTAACCTAGCCAGTAAAGGTATGTTGCCCCACGGTCTCTCTAATGACGAAATTCATGGTGAAAGTGATTCCTGAGGTGGAGGACAAAGAAACAAAGAAGCTAGAGGTAGAAACAAACAGAAGTGATGAGGTGGTAATGTCATAAAGGAAGGTGCCATATACTGGGGTTTTGGGTAAGTGAACAGTGCTTATAAACGCCTATATTATTGTGTGAAAACCATTATAGACTTTTACTACACATAAATTCGTACCAAATAAATGAAATAAATACGTAATTTAAAGTGGCTTGAATTAGTCAACTCTTCCATAGTTCGTTTTCTTAGCCAGGTACCCTGAAAAAGAAGGAAAACGTAAGGTTGAGTGACACCTGTATCAACATTTTTTTACCTCAGGATCGCGATTTCACTATGAATTTTCGGTGTTTCTCACCAAAAGCGAAGGTTTCACCCAAAAAACAAAAAGTCGAAAATCGGTCGGGATCTGGGGGTAGGCTGGGTAAAAAACGGTCGGGACTCGGCAGGTTAAATGAGGAATAACTTTTATTAAATTTTCATGGGTCACTTAGTCATTACAAAACTGTTTAGTGTTTATACTGTTGGTATTGTTTATAACATGGGTTTTAGATCTGTCTTGGTTTTTTCATGAATTTTTCAGTCCATTCAGTATGATGAAGTCTTTATCTTACGTACCATACTCTTGCACCATACAAACACTGTTATTCATTCTGTGGAAGATTTCTTTTTAGTGGAGGATAATGAAAGGTATATCAATCCTCGTTAGTTTGATAAGTCTCTCCTGAACTTGGTAAATTGTTCAGTTTTGGAAAAAATAACATATGAACGACATCCACACTTACACAGTATATAGCCATCATAGTGAAGAGTTAAGGGAAGAGATGGAAATAAGTGCATGCTTTTTAATATTTACATTTTTATGATATAGTTACAATGTCATCTGAGCCAATATCTTTGGTAAGGTACAATTGATAAAGCAGACTATCCAGTGTAAAAACAGTTTCACCTAGGATAGTATGTCGGTGTAGTATTACAGTAAGTATTATGTTGCAGGTATATGCTGAGCTGAAGCACAAGGGTGTTGAATTCCCCATGACTAACCTTGACACAATGGCACCTATCATCACTCCACAACGGGTATGTTCACCACCTTGTCATATCGTTCAGTTTCCTCTCAAATATCCCTCTATCTGAAGAGGTATATGAGCACTAAAGAACTCCTCAGTGAATGTAATGCAACCATCATGTAACTGTATACTGAGTGACGAGCTAAATTGTTTCCTTTAATCCAGTAAACCATTCAATACAGTGGGTGGTAACTCTTTAACCAAAGAGACACCTGGTGGTTGGCTCAGGATGGAGGCCATGAAGGTTTTAATCTGGGAGGTAGTCAGGGTTCATTCCTCACATAATGCTGATCTGTAGCTTGACATAAACACATGAATATGATGTTAGTCATGAAGAAGTGCTATGGAGCAGATGTAGAGCCTTAGTATTGTCTTTTTCTGCTGTTGAGTTAAAAGAAATAAGCTGAGAAATTACAGAAATCAGGGGCAAATTGAGGACTCATTCCTGCCTTATAACTCACTTGTGTCAGGTGAAAGCAAACCAATTACTGCATAGAGAGCAGGTCAAGGATGTTAGAGTTTAGGAAGAAGCATGAGAGAGAGAGAGAGAGAGATTAGTTCCATGAAATATTTACTGCAGACTGACTATAAACAACAGGCTAAGGATGTTAGACTGTGATAAGAAGTGGGAGAAAAGATCACTGATGTGTGATTGCCATCCTCTCAAAGCCCAGGTTCAGTATGTTAAGAGTATTGTAAAAAGTGTCAGGAAAAATAGTACAGTAGTGTGGTGACATAGCCTAATTTCCTTCCTTTGATAGACATCAGCTCCAGAACCACGACCAACGAGGCCCAGCACAGGTAGTGGTACAGGTACAACCACTTCACCCCGCAGACCTGCAGCCCCACAGCCCGGCACCCCTGCACCTGCCAGCACTGGGCCAGTGACCCTGACAGCGGAACAGCGGGCCAAACTGCACAGTGAATTGGATGTGGTGGAGAGCAATGCTAAAGTCCTTGGGGAGATGTTGGGAGAGCTTACTCCTGGCAAGGAACACCAGGAAGACATTCAGCTTCTTCAGGTGCCTAAATACCCTACATACTGTACATATACAGTAAATACATGTCAAGTCATCTGTCCCGGGGTTGGTGGCTAGTCAGGCTCACCTTAAATCTTCAGATGGAGTAGCCAAGTCCCAGGCCTCAGTGCATCTGATGAGGCAGTAAAGGACATTCAGCTCGGATAGATAGGTGGTGGCATTAAGCTGCTGGTCCTATATTTTAAAGCTCCTTTTGTTACTATCCTTCAGAATTCAGAGAGCTAGGTCAAAAAATGCTTGAGTTATCCAGTAGAATGTTTTAAAAACTAATAAAGTATTCAGGATATGATCTAACCTGCAGTTACTACTATTCAGTAAAGATTATTGTTGTGTACAAAGAATGGTGTTGCAGCTTTCTCCTGTCATCATCTTACACTACCAAGGGAAGCCAGTCTTAAAGTCATGTAGCAAATCCTCAGGCATCCTGACAATCAGCAGATGGATCAGTTCTGGATCCTTCCTGATATTATGGTGTTTTATCATGGTGATATCTGGGTGCTGTGGTCTTTGCTGGAGGGGAAGCTGAAGCTGGCTTTGTCACTAGGGGAAGGTTAAGAAATATTTGGAACTATTACCTCACTTGGTAATGAGGGGACTTCATTACATCATCATTATCCCACCTCTTTCCTACTCAGAGGTTGGGTGAGTAGAGCCCCCTCCTCCCTAGAAGAAAAGGGTGGGGGGAGAGAAGTAATCAGTAGCATGTCCAGTGAAATGAGCCACACACGCATTCACTCAACGATCCAAGTTCACACGTGTGTTACCATCCACGTATATGTGCTTCATATAGCACTGTGGGAAAACTGTATGCTGCATGTGTGATGGATGTAATGACTTTGTAGTAGTGACACTTTGGCAGTATAAGGGAAGGATGTGTGTTAGTTGGAGCAGAGAGATGAGGATGGTTAGATGTGTAGTGCTTTCCTGAATGACAGTTGGAAATAGCTGAATTGCAAATGAGCAGCTGAGAGATGGCTGGGAATTGAGGGCTTGTTGATTGGATGTTTAGAGGAGAACTGAGCTGCTTTGGAGGTGTGGAGATAATGGAGGTTAAAAAAAGGGGGTGTTAAGAAGGTTTAAGAGTATGAATTTTGAGGATAGAGCACCAAGCAGGAGACATAGAAGATAAGATGTGATCCTGCAAAATGATTTCATAGTTAACAGATTGAACAGAGGTGCTGCCAGAGATTGTGTAGCATGTAGAGCTACCATTAGGTGACCAGTGCTGACATATACAGGCATGTACAAAGCTTTTCAAAAGAAAGTAAAATTCTTTGTAGACTGTATCAAAGGACTTGTAACAGCAGAGGAACAGTTAAATCATGAATATCATTTTCACGACAGGAGCTTCACAGTAGCTGTCGGGCAATGCAACAACGTGTAGTGGAACTGGTGGGACGTGTCAGTGATGACCTCCTCACTGCAGACCTCCTACGCATCAACGACAACCTCAACAACCTCTTCCTTAGGTATGATATGGACATGGATGAAGCCACTTGAACTCTCTCATGGTTGGGACTCTCCTAATACTGTATTCTGTTCCAGCTCTTGCCAGTTTATTTTATGCAGCTGAGATTGAAACAGGAACCTAAGAGTGACAGGATCTTTCACTTTGCCTTTTACCTCCTATGACAATTTCAGGCCTATATACTCATGCATAAAAAAAAAATAAACCTGACAGTAGCTGGAATGTTTGTTTTAGTGTTGACTTGATCATAAAAGGGTTAACCTCTACAGTTAGATGATCTTGTTTTATAAACTAGGGTGAAGTAGATATTGAATCATATAAGTCTGAGATTGAAGGAAGATAGGAGACATCCATCCATTGTTCAAGCCTTTGTTGCCCCATGAAGAGCATAGGAACCCTGGGGTAGGCAATTTGGTCCTGACATTTAAGATGAGAGTGGCCAACCTCACTTACCTGTGAGTGGCATTACGTGAGCAATAAACCCCAACCATCCCTTGGATATAAATCTACACAGGCCCAATCCAACTAGAACGCCTTAATTACCCACTAAACCACTAGGGGCCATAATTTGGTTGTATGGTTACCACCCAGCATAGTGAATGGTTTCCCTGGTGTACAGACCATTTGGCTTGTCACCCAGTGTAGAGTCACCCATAGGCAGAAGGAAGAGGAAGAATGAAGGAAAGAAAGACAGAAGAGTGAGTGTAAAGACACCCGTAGGCAAAAGGAAGAGGAAAGAATAAAGAAAGTCAGAAGAGGAAGGAAGAAGAGAGAATAGGGCAGACACCCAAAGGAGCACTACATCGAGTGAGTGGATAGTGATTGCCCTCACCTACCCAATGGGAATGAAGTGCTTTTGTGTAAGGAAAAAAAAAATGATAAAATAAATACAAAAGTAACCTAAATGGTGACCTGTAACATTGGCATACAATTGTCATCATCATCATCATATGATGATGATGATGATGGTTCAGACTGCCCCTTCCACTTCTATGTAAGGTTCATGGAGCAAGAAAAACCAATAAAAGGAGAGACTAACTAAAAGTGTTTCCAGTTGAATGGGCCTCATACTAATTCACTCAGCATTCAAGCCTCTGGAGTCCTGATTCCACTTTGCATCAGTAAGACAGGTTTATAAAATTAGACTTGGTGTACCAAAAAAGTATGTAAAATTAAGTTATTTATATTGAGGACGTCCATTAACGGGAAATTATGTACGGGACAGGGGCCTCACATCAAAGGCCTACTATACCCAATGAGAGAGAGAGAGAGAGAGAGAATGTCAAAAAAGGGCAACCTAATATGAGTATTTGCTGTATCCAAAAAATATGTCAGTTAAGAGTGACCTATAATTATAGCTGTAATCCATGTATGTTAAAAAAAAATACATCTTAAGTTGGTGACATAACTGTATTGCAGGTACGACCGTCACATGAATAAGATGAAGACAGTGAACAGCCCTACCAGGTCCCCACCACCCCCCTTACCACCCCAGCAGCAGTCCCAGACCCTGCCCCCACGACCACCACCACCACCACCACCACCAGTGCGACAGAATCCACAGGAGGTCACTCTAATTGACCTAAATGACGATCCACCCTCAGCACAGCTGGCTTCACTAAGTATGTAATTGGCTGTGATATCTCTGACACAGCTTTGACCCTTCTGAAAATACAAATCTGACTAATTGACCTATGCAGTGACCCACCCCTGGCACAGGTGGTTTCTATCATCATATTATTGCCCCAGATTTCCACTAATTAGTTCCTATCTAGGCACTGACATGGAGCTTACACATGGTGGTGCTGTGTACCATGGATGATGCAAAGCAGCTGTTGCATTCATCCAGGAGCCAAACCACCTTGTATTTCCCTGCACCTCACTATTGGGAAGAACCCTGGCAAGGTGCTGTCTATAACCAAGGAACACTGATTTATTGAATGGTATGTACGGTGCTGTACCTTTAGGATGACCCCACAGATGCAGTTGATGGATCTGCTCAGCCAGACAGACTAGGGTTAAGCAACAGCAGCAACAAAGTCCCTACACATTCACCCTTTTTTTTTTTTTTTTTTTTTCTAAAGTCTACTCTATCCCGTTGTCATTCTCTCACAACACACAGGACAAACACAACAGGAAGTCAGTCTAATTGACCTAAGCGACGACCCACCTTCAGCACAACTGGCATCATGCAGTATGTTAATGACTGATATCCTCTAACTCTATTTGATCTCTACTGGAAGTGGTCTTATCTTTTTCTTCCATCTCTTCCTTCTTTTCCATATCTCTAATTTCTTTGTGCCTTTACCCTTTTACTATTTTCCTTCCCTGCCTTTCTTGTCTCTACAGGTGACGTTCCATATGCACAGTTAAGTGTTAACCAAGGCTTCTGTTCATAAGAAATCTGTGAATATTGGCCTTTTTGGCCTATTGTAATTACAGTATTATGTTAAGCAATCTCCAGCCTGCCCCCAGCTTTTCAGCTAGCATCTGCAAGGACTTTGCTAGACCACAGATAGCTATGCTTCCAAAGAGCACAGCCAACTGTGTAGAGGTAAATTGGGGTGCTCCTTATATGCTGTGAAATATGGTATATCTGTAAAACCTCTGCCTGGGATGTGAGGTAGGGGGTTAAAATGTCATGTCACTTGACCTGTCACTGTGCACAGTATGGAACTATGCATGAAGCATTCTTTTCTGTGTATAAAGTGTTCCTGTCTGTGGTTATGGTCAATATGCTTACAAGATTCAGTCATATGAAATGTGTGTTTACAGAGGGTTCACTGTATCTTACACTTTCTTTGCTCTCTCATGCTTTTTTTTTTTTTTTTTTTTGTGAGTATATTGCTGACTAAATCCTTGCTACCTCTCATGAACTTTCCTATGTGTGTGATCATTACAATAATTTCTAGGTTACTTCTTAAACATCCCTCTCCCCTTCTCAAGCCACTTGATCCCATGCCAGCTCTGCCGTCAAGATATTGTTAATTATGTTCTTCTTACTTTTCTATGTAACAGAAAAATTACCACATGCTATATCATTAATTGTCTCTCTTTCAGACACTTTCCATGGCATTATAATGTCCTATGTTTGCATGTCTATATCACTTCAGTGTATTCATCTCTGTTTATTTCACTACGCCACACAAGATGCATTTTGTTCTTTCGTCAGTATCAAAGCCTATTTACCCTACTTTTGTTTTCATTACCATCCTTCTTTAATTTCTACCCAGTTGGTGGTCTGAAATTCATTTTAACTGTTGAAATCTGATTGCTCTCCAAAGCACATCACATTGCTTGTTCTTTAGGCATCCATGTACCTTTTTGTTGTTTATCCATTTATCGTTTATTTCCTACTTTATTGATGATCTATAAAAGCTCATATCAGCTGCTGGAATTCTTAACACTTTCTTCTGAGCAGTACCCTACACTACATTGCGTTTGCTTTTTCCTATATGACAAAGCTTTTATACAGTATTTCTTTGTTACCTCTGCAGTCTTTAGAAACTTTGGACAATTCTCTTTCTCTCACTGCCCATGAATCACAGCCATATGTGATACAGACAGTTCATATTTAAAGTGGCTTCTCTCAAAGTTGTTTCATTTTAAGTTGCTGATGAAGTAGGCCCATTTTTTAATGTAAATTTATTCATTCTTGATTGTAAGTGTCTTAAGTCTTTTATATATATATACTGTATATATATATAGCCTGAAATCATGAACCAAAAGTACAGTGTACAGTATTTCATTCTGTATTGTTTCATTTAAAGTAACATTTTGTTATTACATGTTCTAGAGTTCATCAGCTTGACTTCTAGAATTTCTTAGTTGAATAACCTCTCTTTGTGGTAGGTGGTGGTGACCATCATCCACTCACTTGATGTAGTGCTGCCTACTTCTTCCTTAGCCTTTATCATTCTTTTTCTGTGCCTGCCCTCCTTTCTTCCTATTTCTCCCATCTTTCCTGTTGCTTCTTATTGCTTTTCTTTCCTTTACAGGTGGCTTTACATTGGGTGACAAGCCAAATGGTTTTCTGTCAGCCAAGAAACCATTTACAACGTTGGGTGGTAACCATATAACCAAACCATATGTACTTCCTACGTGTCAACAAGTGGGTTGTTGGAGGGTTGGTGCCCCTCCCCGTAAAACAAATAACTCAAAGTCAAGTGGCCACCCCTTAAGGGATTATGGCATCTGGCAATAGATAGATAGTAAATAAAACACTTTGGTGTGCCACCTGCAGCAAAAAGGTTCAATTTACATCCTTCAGTTTACATTGACGTTTAGAGACCGTTGACCATACTATACTCTTTTTATTCTAACTTGGCCTAAAATTACCCTCTCTTCAGCTTGAGTGTTGAGTTTTAATTATAGATTGATACTAGAATATGATGCTACTCACTAAGAGGTGTTGTGGAAAGGATGTGGAGCAGTAGCATCGTATTTTTGTTCACTGTGTTAAGTGACAGAAACCATATCAAGAGGAAAATCAGGGCCAAATTAGAGTAAAAGGAGTATAGCTTATATAGACCTTTTCACCCAGTGACAACTCTCCCTGTGTCGCCATCTTGAGCTATTTCCCTGTTCAGTCCCCTAGTCCAGAATTCTTCCCACACCCTCCGATTCGGGGTTAAAATCCGTTGTACTTGTAGTAATTTTTGTGGGTTCATAATTAAATCCTGCAATGTGCACATTTCCCTTATCAGCGGTGGGCAGTTCCCCAAAGGCAAAGAAGAATGAGGATGCAGACTTTGACATGTTCGCCCAGTCGCGCACTGCTACCTATGAGACCAGCAAAACCAGGTGAGGCAGAGCTGCTACTTCGTAAAAATTTATTGGAATACCTTACTTGTGAAATGGACTTAATATCATGTGAAATATCTTCAGTAGCTTGTGAAGTGAAACAGTTTTAGTTATGACAAATAATTTAAATGAAGCATTTTGAACCTGTCATTTCTTGGAAAACTTTTTGATTAGGGTATCACCATGCAGACTGATTAGCTTAAGGAGACCTTAGTGAAGGAGAGAAGACTTGGTTTTGGTTAAAGTTATGATTTTTTAAAGATAGTAATTGACTGAGGTAATTTGAAAACCTTTACCTAGAGAAAGATACTTTTCATTGAATATTGAGAGGTTAGGCTCAGAGTTGCAGTCAGGTGTGGAGTAAGACCTGATTGATAAGTTTGTGAGATGAATATTTTGTGTTTTTATTTTTATCTTTTATTTGTCTGTATTTATTTGTATAATTTTTTGTAACCTGAAACAATGGAAGAACTGCATTTGTTTTGGAATGTAGGTTGTTGTCTTACAAAATAGTACTGTATTTCAATGATAGAGGAGTCCAATGGAAGTGGTGTTAGAAGAATGTGAAATAGAGAGAGAGAGAGAGAGAGAGAATCATAAGACAAGTAAAAAAAAAAAAAGTACTTAAGACTAAAACACGTGTCATAATTTGAGAGTGAAAAACATCAGGTACTGGTATGCTGTACTGTATATTTCTGGAGAGCCACAGCTTCTGGAAGGTAAAGGAAGTGATGTATAGGTAAGATAATTTTTAACAGATGTGGGAAGGAGGCCATTAAAGTGTATGGGTAGGTAGCTGATAGAGAAATTGCAGTATTTCAAGTGGCATAAGTAAAAACATAGCACCTCTTCCGTGGCAACTGATTTTGCATATTATTCTCTTCCCTAGCAATGTATTTTCTATGTTACACCTCGCTGATTCGTGCGATGAAGTGTGTAAGTGTGGATGTTTATGCCTGTGAGGTGGAGCCAGCATTCTGGGACCTTGAATGGTAAATGAAATGGAGTGTGAGCCTTTCATTTGGGGACACACACACACACACACACACACACACACACACACACACACACACACACACACACACACACACACACACACACACACACACACACTCTCTCTCTCTCTCTCTCTCTCTCTCTCTCTCTCTCTCTCTCTCTCTCTC